>SNQJ01S0046100.1:4888-22219 GCA_010110895.2 Picea sitchensis | reverse complement strand
TGGTCCATGATCTCTATTTAAAGAGCATGGAGGGTCATTTTCCAATGATCGATTGTGACAAACTCTCTTGTAAAATTTCTCTGTAATCTTTTTCTTTTCATTAATAAACTTCTCAAAGTGGCCGCATTGGCTGGGGCCATGGATGTTTCCCCATAGGGATTTTACCATGTGAAAACATCGGTGTGTTGATCTTTGATCTGGTTATGTGAGTGGTTACTGAAGGTGTTCATCCTATGTTGGAATACCTATGTTGTCGAACATATTATACACAGTCTTCATCATATCAATCAAAAAATCCTGAAATGAAACAACAGTGAACCAAAACATAAACCCTGAGCCTTATATTTGTGGGTATAACATTCTTTTAAAACCATTGGTAATCTGAGCGATGATTCCAATATAATATATTAAGTGAAAAGAACCAAACTGCACACAGGAATCATTTTTAAACTTGTCAGAACCCTGATCGGACTTAGCAAAAACCTCACAGGTGTTTCCATATGCAATCAAGACCATGCTAGTTAAAACACAGTGAGAGAAACCATAACGAATAGGAAGAAAACCCTTGATTGTGTGCAAATGTCTGTTTCATTCTTATTCAAAAAATTTAACCATACAAGGACGAGACAAAGACTCGATGATAGAGAGTGTTTTTTTAAATACCTCCATAACCATTTCACTGGTACCCAATACTAGAGAGCCTCAGAAGTTTCCTGAGGTGAGAAAAGACAATGGAGTCTACATTAGGCTTTATCAAAATAAAATGCAGGGAAGCAACAAGAGCTCGTTCATATTTTAAACAACAACACATAGAGATGATGGTCTTTAAAGACTTATATCAACCACATGAAAAAATACCTTTCGAAAAAGACAGAGCAGTGAGCCACACAGTCTTACTGATTACTCCAAGTCCTAGATGGGAACAATGATCAACACGTGAGGAGAGAAAAGACATGCAGAGTAAAATAACCCATTGCACATGGTGCATTTAACACTTGCATAGGAGAGGTGAGGGTTAATTTAACAGTGGCAGTCATAAAAAAACATGGAGATATAACATTCATTTCCAATACTTAAGAGCCAAACAACTTGACAGCAACACCAATGAGGACACATTCATCCTTTTGACATATTGCTTAGATAAAACTTATATCAATCCAAAACCATACATACATGTATTAACGTTAGGGCCAACTAAGAATGGATCTTGGGATACTTTAGTGAAAAGACAGTAAGAACGGGCGAACGACCATGACTTGGGGTTTGAATAAAGAACACAATAATTGTTGGAAATTCCTCTGTGAATGGGTAAGGGTTACCACCATGAATGTGATGGAACAAATTAACTAACAGTAATACACAGAACAAAACCCTCCATCATCAACACAAAGCCATATTGTACCATCATTCACTTATTATTCCGTAGAGACCCATCATGATACTAAACTGGACGAGAAAACAACCAATGCACAACTTAAAATACCCAATTCTTTACCTGCAATACTAAACATTTTACAATCATCACAGAGAGCCATAACACACATCTACATAGTCGACATTCTCAAGAACCCATAGAATCCAAGCATCATTGAGCCATGATTTTTTCATACAACAGAGAATACCTCATGGATGGAGAGAAAAATAATCATACCTATGGAAAAATGCTTAAATGGCGAGTTGGGCAAGCCTTCTTTCTTCCAAGTGCCTGAAAATGCACAGCTTCACAACCACAGAGAAAAAAAAAACAGCAATGGAACAATGCTAGGTTGATGGGTGATACAAAAAGTATGGAGTGACATGTAGTAAATGCACGTTGCTTCCATCACCTGACCCATTCAATTTGAAGTACGAGACAACCCAATAGGCATCACATTCACCAAAAATTAAACTATATAACCAATGTGTATTCAATGCCAAACTATTGTGAAATCTGTGACGATATCCATTGCATAGTGTGCCACCCAATATCATTTACATGTTAACCCTTTCCATAACTCCATGCCATAATACATATTAAAAATGCTATATGCTCCTCCATTCAAATATCTTGAAATTCACATATTCCACTAACCAACAAATAGCATAATAGTTAGGACTAACACTAATATCCCTTAACTTTTCCATTCGAACTTGCATATAGTCTTTTATTATAGCTCAAACATATAACTTTTTTCCCTTTGTTACACTTTAGGATATTTTTATAGGTTTTTTTCTTTGTTTTTATCATGCTACCATTAGATTATCCTTTGTATACATGTGGTCAAGTAATCAACATAAGAATTAGTAACAAAGTTGTAACATAGCAGCTGTAACAACATCACCCTCATACCCATATAACCTGTTCAATGTTGCAAGTGATTACTAAGAGTGTTCCACAATAATGAATTATCCACTTATTATCATGCCAATATGAAATTAAGACTACATCATAAAGAGTGTAGGATTGTGTAGGAAGCATAAAAAACAGTATCAAAGCATGTGCAATATGTCTATCATTGAGCCTCTAGTCTACAAGGGGGTCCCACCTACTAGTTTTATATTATTAGCATAGTTAAATAATAAGTCGTTAGAAATAATTTGCGGGCGGAATTCATCATTATGATTTTAATCGTCAACAAGTACAACACTGTTTTTACTTGGAAACCCAAAGAGGGAGAATACCAAGGAATTGTCACCCACCCACTACAGCAAAAATATTTTTTTCACTCTTCCTCAAGGGATAGAATCCCCAAATTCCTACGAGGGCCTAGCGCAGGCTATATCTTCCCTATTCCACCTCCATGTGATCGTTGGTTATGACCACAGGCCAAGCCAAGAGGTGCCTTTTGCATTTCATGACTCAATGATGCAAGAGAGTCAAGTATTTTGACTCTTCAAACCCTGAAACCCGAAATCCTACCTTTGATGAGATCGACGACTGTGAATCTCCCCTTGATTCGACGGTCTTGGCCGCATCGGGATTTCGATAACCGGGAGTTCAAAATGCAATGACCCAAGCCACTGGTCACTCCATTCCTCGAATTCTGACATGGGAATTCATGTATGAGATCAACGACCCTCGTTGATTTGGATCTGACGGTCACTATCCCTCCTGAGCTTAAGGGTGTTGAAAGACACTCAGTCTTAATTGCGCATTGGGGTTTCGTATAACGGGATTTCATGACTTGCGAAGATGAGGGGTCTTGCCCTCTGGTTTCCTGGATGTTGAAACACCGAAACTTATTCACACTAAACTGGCTCAGCCATAGAGCACGTCGGGGTTTCGTATACTAGGATTTTGCGACTTGTGAAGATGAGGGATCTTGCACTCTAGTTTCCCGGATGCCGAAATGCTGAAACTTATTCACACTAAACCATCTCAACCATAGAGTGCATCAGGGTTTCATATACTGGGATTTTGTGACTTGCGAAGATGAGGGGTCTTTCCCTTTGGTTTCCTGGATGCTGAAACATCGATCGACAACCACGTGTCGCTCTGATGGATGCCTGAGAATACTTCGGGACTTTCAGGACTTTGATGAGTCCTCTCTTCCCTGCATGCACCAGGTTAAACCTTGTGTGCCTTTTCTAGATCTGATGGCTATAGGTCCTCTGCACTCGATCTGACGGTTTAGATCTATTCTCCTGCGCACTCTTCTCTGACTGTCTAGACGTAGGCTCCAATGGTCCAGATTTTCCCCTATGAATCGATGATTCTCCCTTCATGACTTTAGGGAAATCCTCACCTCTATTTCCCTGAATTGAACTAATGGTTTAGATCTGATTTCGATCATGGTCTATTTGTCACTCTTGAGATTTCATACGCTCTGAAACCTCCAAAGGGTTTCTCAACCTCTTCACTCCATGCAGGTTTCTTGCACACAACGGTGCAATCCTTCCTGAGCTTATCCAGGACTTAAGGAGTTCTGGGTTCAGTTTGCCTCCTAAAGATCCTGTGCCGATCTACACTACCTCTCTTGAGCTTAACAAACTTCATCGTCCAAGGGACTCTAAACAATTAGGAGGGCTGGCATGTGTACATGAAACTGTGTCCGGGGTCGACGAACACATAGTTCGTGACTCTGGCTTATGCCTCCACAAGACGCAAGCATTTATGAGTATAAAATCATCTCCTAACCATATAATTTCTTACTGGCCTAGTTATACAATCAAGTAGAAATAGTGGAGATACAGTATATCCATTAAGAAATATGCACAGTTCCTAAAACATACACAGTATAACCAATTCATACACAGTTACGGCTAAATTACACAGGGTAAGAAATTGCTTATCTATTACAGGTTGCCGCCAACCAACTGACTATGGGTGTTCATCCTTCCACCCAACCATAGGCTTAGAGGCATTCATTCTTAGCACTCTGGCCACCCCCATGCCAAGCCATGAAATCACCAGGGAATTCTCACACTTCTCAAGGGTTCTTCCTCCGTTCCCACTTCTGTTTGGGTCCTGTTCTATGTAACTTAGATCTTTCTTTCTCATTTATGGCCTCGGCAAGGTTTCTTAGATGCTCCTTGGCATCAAGCTCACAACCTTCAGTTCATGACTCGCTGGAGAGCTCCCTGCATCTCCCTTGTGAGTTTACGCTCCCTTTTGTTTGGTGTCTCCTCTCTCGTGTTTATCCCTCTTACCTTGGAAGGTTTGCCGACCTATCCTATTCCTTTTGTCAGAAGGAAGCTTAGGTCTGTAGATCCCTGGGGTACTTCGGGCTGATAGCCCATGTTTCCATTCATGGGGTTGGTTGATAATTCAACCACCAGTCCATTCTTCATTAACTAATTTCTCTCCTTGGGATCCAAAGGAGGTTGTCATCCTCATCAAGGGAAATTTGGGGTTATTTGTCATAATGAACCCTCTCTTATAGTTTTCACATTCTTCCTCTAGTGATACCATGGCCAGTACTTTCAAGACTTCACCCCCATAGTCAGTTATTAGCATCTCAAAAAATAATACATTTACATTGTCCTCATGCATTAGCATGGTAATTCCTATTTTATGATTAATTACAAATTGGGGGAAACAGGGTGTTACAATTCCCTCCCCCTTAAAGGAAAATTGTCCTCGGTGTTCTTTCTCAAAAACACCTGTCATGCCTTTCTCATTCAGCCACTTTAGAAGTCTTGACCTTCTTCCTCGGTCAGGTCCTCTTTCAGGATCTTAGTCTTCGTCATCTGCCTTCAATAATTCTTGGAAAATAAGCACATTAATCACAATGTTGTGCGAAAACATCTTACTGTTGTTCAAAATTCAAAAGGAAATTTTCATAATCTTAGCACAATACTTATCTGTGCAATTTGTGGATTTGTATCCATGTGGTAGTCTTTTTATCCATGCTCATTGCTTTCCTTGATGTATCCATTGGGTGCATGATTCCAATTCAATAGTTCACAAGAGCTCTCATGATTTCATCTTCCTTTCTAAGGTTTTTCTGCACGGGAAACTACCCACTGTGTGCATGATCCCAATAGTTTACATGAATTATTAAGGTCTCCTCTTCCTTGTGGTCACTCACCCTCTAGGCCCAGGTTTAGGCATCCCATTTACTATTATACAGTCACTCGAGCGATCCATATTTCCCTGCCAAGGTTTTCTCGCACAGGAAAATTTTAGAGACTCTATCGAGTCTTACAGTCGAGGCATCCCTTAGACTTTCTCTGTCGAGGCATACCTTCGGCTTGTGTTACCTCAACACAATAATTTTCAGGCGATCATGGCTTATCACAGGGTTTTCATGGCTCAGTAGTAGCCATGTTCATCATATTCAGATTTGACATCCCTCATCTGTCCTTTCTGGACATGCCTTTTCTTCTTACCTATATCACAGGTATACAAAATTCATGAGACATCATTATAAATTCTAACTTTCAGAATTTTTATTACAAATATGTCACCCACAGATTTTCCAATCTCACGATTTGTTTTCATATTTGTTTCGCACAGGAACCAGATTCATAATCATGGGACTTTCCTTCCCATAATGGTTTGGCTCAATGGGAAATTGGCCTTCCTTATGGGCTTACAATGCTGCCATATCCAAGACCCCTTTACTTCCTGCACGTTCAACTTCAATCGGCCAAACAACTTGTTATCTTTTCCATGCATATAAATTTTATTGCACCTTTACAACATCGTCACAACAATTTCAGAATTGTGCATACTTAACAATTAAGTTACTTTCTCAAAAAGGAAATACCATTCCTTGCAGTTTGGCTCAGCAGGCAATCGGTCTTCCTTATGGACTTACAACATTGACATATCCAAGACTCTTTCTTCCTGCAATCATTCCTCAACTAATCAAATTGTTAGTTCTCATGCACATACATTTTTATCGCACCTTTTCAACTTCATCACAACAATTTCAGAATTGTGCATACTAACAATCAAATTCACTTTCTCAAAAGGAAATACCATTCCTCGAAGTTTGGCTCAGTACGCAATTGGTCTTTCCTATGGGCTTACCTCACTGCCATATCCATGACCATTTTTTTCCTGCAATTCATTATTTCCACAGCCAAACAAACTATTAGTCTCATCTCAACATACCAAGCTTTTCAAGATGTAATTCAACTTTTCAAAGGGTTTTAACAAATGTGCCAATATTCATGGCCACATTCATACCCAAATGCACTCTTGCATTGATTTCAAGTTTGTCACACTTTATGACAGGTTATTGGCCATGGGGTGTTGGAATTTAACCAACCTTTTCCTCATATGGTTTATTTGTTTTCTTTCATTCTTACAACAGGACCATATTTCCTGCTATAGGCCGATCATGATCCCAAATCAATACACATGAACTAAAAATTTTCACATGAATGCCTTTACACATTCTTTGATTGGTCAATGCATTCATGACATATCGGTTCATGAATTCTCCCAATGGTTACAAACAATGTTTACTACCAGAGGTTCATACCTCCATTATTCAGGTTCTCCTTCCCGAATCATACCTTACTTGGGTATCCAAGGCATNGTTTTAACAAATGTGCCAATATTCATGGCCACATTCATACCCAAATGCACTCTTGCATTGATTTCAAGTTTGTCACACTTTATGACAGGTTATTGGCCATGGGGTGTTGGAATTTAACCAACCTTTTCCTCATATGGTTTATTTGTTTTCTTTCATTCTTACAACAGGACCATATTTCCTGCTATAGGCCGATCATGATCCCAAATCAATACACATGAACTAAAAATTTTCACATGAATGCCTTTACACATTCTTTGATTGGTCAATGCATTCATGACATATCGGTTCATGAATTCTCCCAATGGTTACAAACAATGTTTACTACCAGAGGTTCATACCTCCATTATTCAGGTTCTCCTTCCCGAATCATACCTTACTTGGGTATCCAAGGCATACAACTGCCTTTCAAAGTTCATGCATAACACTAAGACAATAAAATATTTCAGAAGGGGTTCTTACCAAATCCCTTCATACCTTGTGCCACATAGGCATGGATATCTTTATACCAGTTCTTGGCTGCTAGCACCGTCTTTCTAATCTCTACCTCACCAACAATGCTTTAGCGGGATTTTCACAGTCCTGTCAACAATCTTTTGACCATAGCCTTCCCAGGGTCACCCTTTGCTTAAGGTTGTTCATTATTGACAACTGTCTTTCTCAACAGTTCCAATCTTGTTTCTTTCTACACATGACATACACCATAGGCACATTAGTTGTCATGTAAATTAAAATGCAAGTACCACAGCATTTAAATTAATAAAATATTTTCAGACATGTCCTAGGATATCTGTATGTACTTCATCACACTATCCTTAATGTTTTCATGAGTGCAACACAACAGTTCTCAATCGTTTTCACAGTATTACAACCATCATCACGATGGTGTCAAAACTTGTTTATTTTTATTGGCATACTAGATTTCTCATCCAAGGGAAAACATAATACTCAGTGAGGAAAGACTTGAGGACTCTCCCCTTCTTCCAACTCTTCCTACATTGCCTGGGACTTTTCATCCCAATCCAGTTATCTCTAGGGCCTCACTATCTCTTCTTTACTTTTGCAATTCTACTCCCTGTCGGGATCTTCTTGCTCTTTTCCTTGAGCCACCTTGGTTAGGCCTCACCCTAACCCTTTTTAGGATACCGCAACATGATTTAATATAAACTCTTTGCTCATAATGAATCATGAACATGTGCATCCTACACACTTCCATTCGGTTATCAGAATGGTCAATATTCAGTTGTCAGTCTTTTATTAATTACATGATTCTTTCAAAATGTAATCTAGGATTCTTATATATGGACAGGCCTTGCAGCCCATTGTCCAACCTTCAACAATTATTAGGGTTCTGACTCTGTTCTTTTGACAAAGTCCCTACACAGTTCCTCCACTGGGAACTCCTTCGGTATGCAACTTCCTTGTTGCATATCCATCACTATCTGTGATGGCCTCAAGCTCGAATTAGCTTTAGCTTGTTAATAAGCATTCTTTAAGGGACATAGACATACCTTTCTGGTATGTGTTCCAGATTATGCATCAGCACATGTTCTAGGTTTTTTCTAACTTACATCCACGATGTACTTAGCTATACTCATAATTGTAAGCCTATGTGCAGTTGCCATAGGTATATTTTACAGCCCACATGCATCTTTACTGTTAAGATCAGTCAATTCAAATTCATCCACAATCCTTCTCATGTGATGCTCAAAGGTGTAATCATTTGTCTCTTATTATGACAAGAGAGAAAATTTGTTCATTTACCCTTTCATCTAATTATATTGGTACTTCCTGAGGAAATGGAATACATTCCCCTCAAGCTTTTATTTGGTATAGAACTTTCATGACTCCCCAGAATGGAGTCATCTATGCCTCCATAGTATTCATTTAATCTGGACAAGAGAAATACTTGCTTCATGTTTCACTCACCAGGGCAATCATATTGGGCCTCTAGTATACTTATACTCTTACATCATACATGTGCATTACTTGCACATTTAATATTATTCATACCTTACTGGTATTAATATCAGGCTTCCTATTATGAAGCTTCATAATGCATGAAACTCATGCTCAAGTATAATTGAACACAGCTAATTATTCATCATACTAGTTCACGCCTTCTCCTCACATGACCACCGGTGGTGACCATGATCTGAACTAAAAGGTACTTTGCATTTTGCGATTTCAGGATTCCTGTTGCAAGGAACTCTAGTTCCTTGATCCCTAAAATCTGAAAACCAAAAAGACCGAGGCTAAGGTTTTCTTGGATCTTTTATTCACATGACCCTTACTTCGGAACCTGGGGTCAACTCCTATACATGTGTCAGGATCTTGTGTTTCGGCGAATCAGCGGACAATGCTCGACCGTTTCCCAAACTTCTGATCCACGAGGGTCTGACAACCTGGATCCCATAGTCCAGATCTCTCTGCCAATCAATGGTCCTAATCAAATCCTGGATTTCCACCTTTCTGAATTCTAGCGAAGTCTTCACCTCCTAACTCCTAATTTCGAATCCCCAAAATGTGTATGCATCAGATCAATGATCCACTTCTTGTCTTGATCCAATGGCTCAGGTTGGATGTCGATATTTCATGACATGTGAGTTCTCAAAACTCTACCCATTGACTTCTAAACCTCTGACTCCCAAAGATCTGATTACACTGGATCTACGGTTCAGGTTATCCGCTAACCAATGGCCCCGATTGAATCAATGATTTACCTTGCGTGACTTTGGGAAAGTCTTCTCTTCTATTTTCCCAATAGCCGAAACCTCGAAGCTCTAGATCAATGAATCTTGTTGATTCCAATCTAACTGATACTATTCCTCCTAAGTTTGTGAGTGATGAGAGGTTATCATCCTTATCTTCTCCGCTGATCTACTAGATCTAACAGTTCACGGAATTTCAGTATTCCTCCCTCCGAGAATTCCACCGTCCATTCAGATTTTCAATGACTTACAACCACGAACTTGGCATCAACTCTTCTGGAATCAACCTCTGTGTTCAACCTATGGATCTTTAAAACTTTAACACAAGCTTGTTTCTATATACACTCCTTGTGCTCTATATGCACACTCGGCATACGAAATTTCCCCGCTATCTTTTTTGAGCTTTTAAGTTACTTACATGATTAATCTCATAGTCATAACTCATACGGATGTTACCCTCTCTTTATGGGAACAACCAACAAGGGTCATTCTTGGGAATTAGCAACAGTCCCAAAGGACTCCTCTTAATCTTGTTTAAATAGATTATCCTTATTGTCGATTCTAACCATTATAGGCCAGGTAATCTAACCCTACATATTTTCATCAGTCCTCTCAGTTGTGAGGAGTTATATGCTCAAGGTTTAGTCTTTTAATAATGTAGTAATTATGAATTTCTAAGGATCCTACCAGTCCTTACCAGATTTCCTAAATCATGAAGGAGTTCTTCATTAGGATCTTAATTCTTACCTAAACATCCATCTCAATTGCAAGAGACTCTACATGCTTTAGTAGGTAGCCATCGTCACACTATAAAAGAAAAACTTAGTTCATGTACCTTTTCTAGCTCATGTAGCTTCATAGCACAATTTATTCCACCTTTGTTATTCACACTCAGGTCTTATCAGTAATATTGATCAGTGCATCCCTACTCCTATAAGAGTAGTTATCATTTTGACAAAGGAATAATATAATTCCTTTGTTGGAATTCCGTAGAAATTCCCAAATTACAATTTCATTCTACAGTCCTTCTCCTTAAAGAGAAAATGCAGATAAAAATCTCTCCTGACGCGACTTGTACATGAGCCCAAGTAGGCCAAGTGTTGTAACCATGCTCTGATACCAATTTGTCACCCACCCACTACAACAAAAATAATTTTTTTTCTCTTCCTCAAGGGATAGAATCCCCGAATTCCTACAGGGGCCTAGCACAAGCTAGCTCTTCCCTATTCCACCTCCATGTGATTGTTGGTTACGACCACAGTCCAAGCCAAGAGGCACCTTTCGCATTTCATGACTCAGTGATGCAAGAGAGTCAAGTCTTTCGACTCTTCAAACCCTGAAACCCAAAATCTTACCTTCGATGAGATCGATGGCTGCGAATCTCCCCCTGATCCGACGGTCCTAGCCGTATTGGGATTTCAGTAACCGAGAGTTCAAAATGTAGTGACCTAAACCACTAGTCACTCCATTCCCCGAATTTTGATATTGGAATTTGTGTATGAGATCAACGACCCTCGTTGATCTGGATCTGACGGTCACTATCCCTCCTGAGCTTAAGGGTGTTGAAAGACACTCAGTCTTAATCACATGTCGGGGTTTCGTATACTGGGATTTCATGACTTGCGAAGATGAGGGCTCTTGCCCTTTGGTTTCCCGGGTGCCAAAACACTGAAACTTATTCACACTAAACCAGGTCAACCACAGAGCGCGTCGAAGTTTCGTATACCGGGATTTCGTGACTTGCAAAGATGAGGGGTCTTGCCCTCTGGTTTCTCGGATGTTGAAACGCTGAAACTTATTCACACTAAACCGGTTCAAACACAGAGCATGTCCGGGTTTCATATACCAGGATTTCGCGACTTGCGAAGACAAGGGGTCTTGCCCTCTGGTTTCCTGGATGCCAAAATGCTGACCGACAGCCACGTGTCCCTCCGATGGGTCGTTGCGAATACTTCGGGACTTTCAAGACTTTGACGAGTCCTCTCTCCCTTGCATGCACCAGGTACCTCGTGTTCCTTTTCTATATCTGATGGCTATCGATCCCCTGCACTTGATCTGATGGTTTATATCTATTCTCCTACGCACTCTTCTCTGGCTGTCTGGATGTAGGCTCCAACGGTCCAGATTTTCCCCTGCGAATCGGCAATTCGCCCTTCAGGACTTTTGGGAAATCCTCACTTCTATTTCCCTGAATTGAACCAATGGTTTAGATTTGATTTTGATCATGGTCTATTTGTCACTCTTGAGATTTCATATGCTCTGAAACCTCCAAAGGGTTTCTCAACCTCTACACTCCATGCAAGGTTCTGGCACACAACAGTGCGATCCTTCTTGAGCTTGTCCAGGACTTAAGGAGTTCTGGGTTCTGTTTGCCTCGTAGAGAGCCTGTTTCGATATTCACTACCTCTCCTGAGCTTAACAAACTTCATCCTCCAAGGGACTCTAAACAATTAGGAGGGTTCGCATGCGTACATGAAACTATGTCTGGGGTCAACGAACACACAGTTCGTGACTCTGGCTTATGCCTCCACAAGACGCAAGCATTTATGAGTATAAAATCATCTCCTAACCATATAATTTCTTACTGGCCTAGGTGTACAATCAAGCAGAAATAGGGGAGATACAGTATATATGTTAAGAAATATGCACAGTTCCTGAAACATACACAGTATAAACAATTCATACACAGTTACAGTTAAATTACACAGGGTAGGAAATCGCTTATCTATTACAGGCTGTTGGAAACCAACTGACTGTGGAGGTTATTCCTTCCACCCAACCATAGGCTCAAAGGCATTCATTCTTATCACTCTGGCCACCCCCGTGCCAAGCCATGATATCACCAAGGAATTCTCACACTTCTCGAGGGTTCTTCCTCCGTTCCCGCTTCTGTTTGGGTACTGTTCTTTGTAACTCAGAGCTTTCTCTCTTAGTTATGGCCTCGGCGAGGTTTCTCAGATCCTCCTTGGCATCAAGCTTGTGGCCTTCAGTTCATGACTCGCTGGAGAGCTCTGCGCATCTCCCTTGCGAGCTTACGCTCCCTTTTTTCTGGTGTCTCCTCTCCCATGTGTATCCCTCTTACCTTGGAAGGTTTTCTGACCTATCATGTTCCTTTTGTAAGAAGGAAGCTTAGGTCTACAGGTCCCTGCGGTACTTTGAGTTGACATCCCATGTTTCCATTCATGGGGGTGGTTGATAATTCAACCACCGGTCCATTCTTCATTAACTGATTTCTCTCCTTGGGATCCAAAGGAGGTTGTCATCCTCATCAAGGGAAATTTGGGGTTATTTGTCATAACGAACCCTCTCTTATAGTTTTCACATTCTTCCTCTACTGATATCATGGCCAGTACTTTCAAGGCTTCACCCGCACAGTCATTTATTGGAAATTCAAACAATAATACATTTACATTGTCCTCATGCATTAGCATGGTAATTCCTATTTTATGATTAATTACAAATTGGGGGAAACAGGGTGTTACAGGAATTATTTTTCTTATAGGTCTTAAAGAATTACATTCATTGGAAGCACCAACTTCCTTTGTTTTCCAACTACAACTTGAAGGAGGCTCCAACCCCCTAGTTTCTCAGGCTATAATTTGAGAGAAGCTCCAACTCCCCAATTCTCTGGCTACAACCAGAAGGAGGCCACAACCCCCTATGTTCTCTGGCTACAAGTAGAAGGTGGCTACAACCACCTATCCTTGCCCTGTCCAACCACCATGATGTAGATGTAGAATGATGGAACCACTATCACACTATCACTATGAGATATACCACTATAAACATGTACCAATCAACCTATAATCAACCTGTACCATAAACAAGTGCGTCAACCATGCACCAACCTGTACCAAACAACTTGTAATTAGCCTGTACCACAAACAAGTGCATCAACCATGCACCAACTTGTACCTCAACCTATAATAATCCTATACCATAAACAAGTGCATCAACCATGCACCAACCTGTACCTCAACATGTAATCAGTCTGTACCATAAACAAGTGCATCAATCATGCACCAACCTGTACCTCAACCTAAACGAAAAGCCCTCATCAATTTCATCATCCAAATCTGATTTGTAACTCTGTAATAGACCTTGTTGAATTTTGGATTACTCTATAGATCGAACTTGTAGAGCGTGCCCCACACAAAATATTCATTGTATGGATCTTAGAAAACATCATCAAAAGAATTTATCCTCCCTTGAATTTTGGCCTTCTTTACTTCACCTTCCCTCTGAAATTCAGCTTAGATATCCTTTGGTTACCTCAGTCACTTGTAGATATTCAATATTCTCAAGTGTGTTTAAAATTAGAGAGCATTGCCTATTATTTATACTTTCATGTAGCTTCCTCAAGGGGTTACCTTTTAACCATCTTAACCCACTTTCCTTATTTTAAGGTTAATCTACTTCTAACCACTTTTCCACTTAGTAATTTCTCCATTAACTTTATTATTTAAATAATTTATTTTGTATCCACTTTGAATTATAGTACACTCATCACTTCACTTTACCTCAAGGGGTTACCTTCTAACCATCTTAAACCACTTTCCTTATTTTAGGGCTAACCCACTTCTAACCACTTGTCCACTTAATAATTTATCCATTAACTTTATTATTTAAATAATTTCTTTTGTATTCACTTTGACTTATAGTACACTCATAACTTCACTTTATTATTTACCTTCTAAAATCTCTTAAACCACTTTGACTACTTTGACCTTTTGGGGCTTCTAGATGACTCATGAGGGTTCTCCAACTTCACATGGCCATAACTCTTTAACCATGTGGAGTTATGTGATGTTCCACATACCACCGAAAATGGATTGACATGTACTATCCATATATAACATTCTTACCTTCAAATATATCAAAACTCATACCATTATCCATCAAACAAACTTGGTTCCATTACCCAAACCTTTCTCCAACTTCACATGGCCATAACTCTCTAACTGTGAGGAGTTATGTGACGTTCCACATACCATCAGAAATGGCATGACATTTACCATCCATATGGAATAGTATTACTTGAAAATATATCAAAATTCATATCATTATCCATCAAAGAAACTTGGTTCCATTACCGAAACCTTTGTGCTACCATGATTTTCTATTGGACTTTATTCAAGGGTTGACATCAATGACAACCAACCCAAATAATCAACACATACCATAGTGGTCTGAATTACCTTTTTGAAAAACTAACTTTGAATGCTAGATAGACGAGATGGATGGAATTTTTAAGTGAGTATGACTTTGAATTCAAGCATATTAAGAGAAACGAGAATAAAGTTGTTAATGCTCAACAAAAGGGTACATCTCATGCATGTTACAACCATTAGCATGCATCAGTCATATTTAAAGAGAATAATTTTTTATGTTGTTGTTACAGACCAACATTACCTATAGGAAAAAGAGAGTTTAAAGAAAGAGAATGTACAACAAAAATTTAAACGGTACAATATTAAAGAGGATGGAGTACTTATGCATAAGAATAGAGTTTATGTTCCTAGTTTCAAAGAACTTAGGAACTTGGTATTAAAATAAATGCATAATGTACCATATTATATACATCATGGTTACCAGAAGACAATTGAAACATTAAAAAGTCAATTATTTTTTCTAGGAATGAAGAAGGATGTTTCTAATTACAATTACATATGCATGGAATGTCAAAGAGTGAAAGATGAGCATAGACACCCAATGGGTTTTCTACAACTATTTTCTATTCCAGAGAAGAAATGGGAAGTGGTAACCATTGGTTTTATCGCTAATTTTCCTAGGACAAAAAGGAAACATGATTCCATAATGGTAGTATTTTATAAATTGACAAAATTTTCTCATTTTTCTCCTATGAAAACAACTCATACAACAACCAATATTGCATAAATTTACATGAGGGAGATTTCTAGGTTGCATGGAATACCTAAAGTAATTGTCTCAGATAGAGATACAAAGTTTACTTCAAACTTTTGGAGGGGATTATTTAAGGGATTTGGTACACTTATGAATTTTATCACAACATACCATCCATATTCAGATGGCTAGATAGAGAGGGCCAACCAAGTAATTGAAGACATGTTGAGAATGTATGTGATAAGCCATCTAAGTGAGAAGATTATTTGAATTTGGTTGAATTTACCTACAATAATGGGTATCAAGCTTCATTGAAGACAAGATGATCTGGATTTTATGAGCAGAATGAAATGAATACAAATTATTACCAAATTCTTAACACTGAATAACATAGATATAGTAAAATTGATTTTCTATTCAATAAGGAAATAAGATGAAACTGTAAAATGCAGCAAAAAACAAGATTGTTGGAATGGTGGCGGCTTATCTCTAAGAAGAGATGTGATGGTTGCGCTCATTCGTAAGACGATGATTACAATGAGGCTCTCAAGGCCTTTTTACAATAAACATGAGTCTCAAAAAAACCCTAAACATCCAAAAACCTAACCCTAGGAGATGAAGCGACAAAAGGCACGCGAGCCCTGTTTGGGTAAGTCAATACATCAACTTCCTGGGGTCATAACTTTTGCATTTGATCTCCATTTTAGGCGTATGATATCCCATTGGAAAGATCTATCTGAGGATTGCAACAGATGAAATTTTTCTCTTGCAACATACCCCAAAAACATTGTTTAGGGCCTCAAAACGACTTTGGAAGTTCAGGACCCGAAAAACTGCTAAAAATAGTAAATTATCAAAATTGCTAGAAAGTTGTTGTGAGCCAGCTGGAAAAGGTGGGTGGCCACCGATATCCACCTGGATCAATCCTCCATCCTTAGGAAAAATGGTCTCCATTGCGTTGAGTTCCCCCATCAGATGAGGAACTTTTTGCTGAATTTGGCCTTGGGTGAGCCACTTGCCTTGGTGTAGGAGCTGCCCTGCTTTGACGACTCGATAAAGCTGGATCCTTTGTTGTTGAGTGCCCTTGATCTATGTGTCCACAATCTGATCATTGGATGTCTATTGTATGCATTCAGTTTTGAGCTTTGTTGGTGTTAGTTGTTCTGCTACGTCTGAGGTGTCTAATAATGGTGGGAAATAAGGCCGAAGGAGGTCCATGTTGAACACGGGGTGCAGGCCAAGGAAAGGAGGAATGTTGAGTGCAAAAGAATTATCCCCCATAGCCTTGGTGATGGTGTACGACCCATAACACAGAGGGTGAAGCTTTCGTTGGGGTTCTATAAGGTGTTCTTTCTGCAAGTGCAACCAAACTTTGTCACCCACCTGAAACTTATGTGGAACCCAATGTTGATCATGGCATTGCTTGTACTTGTCATTGGACTTTTGTAGGATATCCTGAACCTGTTGGTAGATGTGCTAGATCCTTTCAATGAACCAAGTGGCTTTGTCAGCCTCAGTTGAAGCAGGAGATGAGTCAGTCGAGGTGATCACAACGGGAAGTGCAACATCTATGGGACCCAATGGTTGGAAACCCAACCCCACCTGAAAGGGGTTGTGGTCGGTTGAGCTATGTAGGGCTTGATTGGAGCTATGCTAGACATAGGGAAAACTCTCATCCCATGTGTGAGGGTGCTTGGAATTATACATGCACGAGATATGCATGATCATTCGATTTACGACCTCGGTTTGGCCATCTGTCTGGGGGTGGAAGGCCATGGATTTGGTGA
>SNQJ01S0046099.1:83330-96995 GCA_010110895.2 Picea sitchensis | reverse complement strand
AATCCCACAACATCCAAAACCCCTAATCCACTGAACCATATGAGTATACAACCCTAATTCCTTAACCAGAATGAGAAAACCATCAACGAAAATCGTGTGCTGAAAAGCCACTAAAAATAGATGCAAAAAACTGGCAGTTTTTTTTTTCGGAGGCTCTACCCTTGAACCCTCGAGTAGGGGGGATTCACCTCCATGTGCCCCCCAACATTTTCCCACTTGTTTTTTTCTTTGCATACATGGGGTCACATGATTACATAGTCAACAATTCAGAGCAACAAATGCCCATTGTTTCTCTACACCAGGAGAACTTCTTGATGTTCAAAGACTTTGTCAATGAATCTGCAACATTCTTCAAAGTGTCCACCTTCATCAAAAACACCTTCTTGTCTTCAACTATGACTGCCACAAAGTGATAATGAACAAGAATATGATTTTTCTTTTAATGATAAACCAGGTTCTTCACCAGGAAGATTGCACTCTGACTGCCACAATCTATCCTTACAACTTGTTGTACCAACCCAATACCTGACACAAGAACCATTTAATGAATTCTATGAAAAACTTGTGAGAAACGAAAGATTCCCAACAATCGATAAAGTGCAGTGGATGGCCTGTAGGAAAGGAAGAAAACACCCAACAAGAAATAGATGACTGTGTACAACCCATGGGAAAAGGAAATATGCCCAACAATAACAATTTTAACTGTAATAAGGAATGTCCATCGATATTTGATTAATTTCACGAAGAGAGTAACCCAAATCATTTTCCTCGATCAATCAAACTCAAACTAGGCCTAGATATTCATAAAAATCCATTAAATTAAACAATCACACAACAATAAAACTCATAGTTGGCACACATATTCCAAAATTTAATTGAGATTTTGTTAATCTTAGGAGATACATACAAAGAGGTGAGCTATACATAGATTTTGTGTATTATTACTCACCGATAATACAAAATTGCAGATATCAATGTCTCAGAGGAACCTTTTCTCATCGTGGATAGGCTCCTTGACTTCTTTGTCCACTGATATTCAAGGAGGTTTCCCTCTTCAATCTTTCATTTATGCTACTACCATCCCAATTAGTTATCCTTTCATCTCCCTATTGATGTCTTCACTATAGCCTTCATTTCTTTCAATGGGTTTCTTTTGGAAGGCCAATCATCACAATTGTCCAATTCCACTTCCAATTTTGCCATAGAAGATAAAATAAAATAAAAAGAATAATTACAGTCTTATTACAAATTTTAAAAATATTTTAGGTAAGGATCTAATTTGGATTAGTAGTATGCTATGTAAATTTGGGACATTCATTGTTTCTTCGTTGGTTATTTTGTGTCCTATGTTTCCTTAAGCTTCTATTCCCCCTTGTTTATCTATACAATTACTTGCTGCAGTGGCTCTATGATCTTAGTCAAGGGGGTCTTTGGAGCCAAGTTTTCAATTTCTATATCCTCTGCCTTAATCACTGACCCAATATGTATGAGCCAGTTGCACTATTCCTCAATATAGTTTTCCATGGTGATATTTTCTTGTCGTGGGTTTCATTCTTTCTCCATCCCATCATCTAGATGCACTTTCAACTGACTATTTTCTATTATGAGTTATGCTAGATCCCTCTCTATTTATAATAGTTGGTGCCCATTTTCATAACTTGAAATGAAATGTTGTTTAATTAAATCTTCTATTGGGATCTAGTTGATTTCCAATGGTTGTGATGCCTAGGAGTGCAATGGTGTCATTGGGTTCATGTAGGATTAAGGTTACTCCATTTCTATTGTTGTGCTCATCTTACTGCTCACCTCATTGTAGTCAGGGTACACATTGGCACTGTGGTGGATAATGGCATTCCTTGTTCTTTCTTGGACATCTGGAGTAATGTACTACATGATGTAAAAATTCTTCTAGCAGTCTTGCGTTAATGTGAATTGGTAGTCACAGTCTTGTGCCAACCATGAGATCAAATACATGGTAGTCATATGGTCTAACAATGTTGCTGGAGTATATGGAGGTGGGATGTTGGCCACATGGTGATGTAGGAGCATCCTTGGGCTCACACAATCAACATCAAAATTGTCCTTGGCTATAGGAGGAGTGCACATTGCTAAAAAATTACTAAGGATCCACACATTGCTATAGATTGATGCATTTATACAGAATTGCTACATATCCATGAGTTGCCACATAATCTCTAAAATAAAAATGAATGAGAGGAAATTGAGACAATCTGAGAGCGTTTGACCATGATTTACCCCTAGGAATGTAGATTTAAACCTTATACTATTAATTAATGCAAATAGATTCTTAATAACAAACAAAAAAAATACAATGGCACACACACACATTACATAGAGATTTCACCCTGGAAACCCAAATCCGGAAAACCAACAACTTGTTTAGAGCCGCACCTCTAATTCTTATTCATCATCCCTCTTCATTATATATATATATATATATATATATATATCAATATCCAAAACCCCTAATCCACTGAACCAGATGAGTCTACAACCCTAATTCCTTAATTAGAATGAGAAAACCATCAACAAAAACAATGTGTTTAAAAACCGCTAAAAATAGATGCAAAAAACTGCGAGTTTTTTTTTTCGGAGGCTTTACCCTTGAACCCTCGAGTAGGGGGGATTCACCCCCATGTGACCCCCAAAATTTTCCCACTTGTTGTTTTCTTTTCATACATGGGGTCACATGATTACATAGTCAACAATTCAGGACATCAAATGCCCATTATTTCTCTACACCAAGAGAACTTCTTGATGTTCAAAGAATTTGTCAATGCATCTGCAACATTCTTCAAAGTGTCCACCTTCATCAACAACACCTTCTTGTGTTCAACCATGACTCTCAAAAAGTGATAATGAACATCAATATGAATTTTCTTTTAATGATAAGCCAGGTTCTTCACCAGGAAGATTGCACTCTGATTGTCACATTCTATCCTTACAACTTGTTGTACCAACCCAATACCTGAACACAATCTCTATAGACATACTGCTTCTTTGCTTGCATGTGTGGTTTCCATGTATTTATCTTCTATAGTTGAGAGTGCCACTACAACCTGTGTTTTTATCATCCAATTGATTGCTCCTCTGTTATAGCAAGATTTGCTTCACCCTATGCAATCTTGCACATAAATCCTTTTTCCATTTCCCTATGCAGAATTTTCATCCATTTTTGCAAATCCCAGAGCTAAAAATACATTTTTTTCCACATGTACGCACCTTGCCTACTATACAACATGCGTATACGTAGGTTGCACCACTACAACCCGTGTACATCGGGATTTGTGCCCAAAAATGAAAAATGGTATCGGGTTTCCATGTCACGACAGGAGATCTATGATCCTTGGCCTTCCATACACTGGAAAATTTCCAACTCAGCCCTTCAGTTCCATTTGAAGGCTATAAATGGGCCAATTTCAAGCTATGGAAAAGAGGAGAAAGAATTCAACTTTGAGAGCAAAGTTACTCTGGAGGAATTATTCACTTCATATTGAGTCTGCATCCCTTTGTCCTTTAAGTCTGAACACAGTGTTCAACCCCCAAGATCTTCCCTTATTGATTGAGAACTTCATTGTCTCTCTTCTATGAGCTTGCCTTTGGTGGAGGATTGAAGTGGTAGAGGCTCAGCTGGAAGGAACTTAGTTTCTCGGTTCCGAACCGTGCCGACACGGAAGTCTGTAACTTTTTCACTTCTGTTGATCATATATTAATAGAAATACTCTTTTATCATCCAATTGATATTTTGCAAATATTTGAATTATTATTCCATGGGCATATTTGTTATGTATATTAATGGATTATGCTATTGAATGTGCTAACATCATATATTATCACCATATGCTTTCTTTGCTTGGCTGTTGAGGACTAGTTGCACGTATATTGCTTTAGGTCAAGTGCTCAACGGTGGACTTCATCGAACGTTTGGATGAGGTAGGCCTTTTATCTTGTATTGCTAGCATATTTGTTTATATAGCATACTTGAGAATATAGCTGATTTCTTCAGTCATTTCCGTCTATTGTGGTTTACCCTAGCCATAGAGAGATTTTCCTCGTAACATCCTATGCCGAAGCGAGGTTCGAAACGCCACATACCCACTTGTAGATGTTTTGCAATCCATATCTCCAGCCAGTCAGCATCAACAAATCCATGTATGTCAACCACTTTCTGTCCAATCACGGTCTTCTTTCATTAACACACAATCCATAAGTAGTAGTTCCACATAAATACCTAAAATTCTTCTTTATTAACACAATCCATAAGTAGTAGTTCCACATAAATACCTAAAATCTCTCTTTACTGCTGCCTAATGCTCATTCCCTGGTTTTGACATATACCTCCTCAAAACTCCCATTCCATGTGTAATGTATGATCTAGTACAAACCATTGCATACATAAAACTACCAACCACACTAGCATATGGAACACGTGACATGTCCTCTTCCTCTTCTTGTGTCTTGGGACACTAATCTGCAGATAACTTTACACCTACAATAATAGGAACCCTGACGAGTTTACATTCCTGCATATTAAAACTCTTCAATATTGTCTGAATATATTTCCTCTAATTTAACCAGAGTTTCTCGTTTGCTTGATCTCTTTTAATTTCCATGCCCAAAATGAAATTTGCAGCACGAAGATCTTTCATGTCAAATTTATAGGAAAATTGAGTTTTCACATCTTGGATAATCTCCTTGTTGTTTTTTATCAGCAACATATCATCCACATACAAGACCAAATAAATAAGACAATCACCGACCAATTTGAAATATACATAGTGATTGGATTTTCTCCCTGTGAAGCCAAGTCCCAACATACGAGTATCAAAATTTTGATACCACATCCTTGGTGATTGTTTTAACCCATATAGGGTATTTTTCAGCTTGCATACCAACTCTTTCTTTCCCTTCAATGCAAATCCTTCTGGTTGCTTCATGTAGATTTATTCTTCTAGATCCCCATGTAGGAATTCTGTCTTCACATTCATATTTTCTACTTCAAAATCAAACACAACATTAACATATAAAAAAAATCTAATAGAATTTAGCTTGGCAACACGAGAAAACATTTCAGCAAGATCAATTCCCTCTACCCGGGCATAACCTTTTTCCACTAACTGAGCTTTGTATTTTTCCACTTTTCCTTATGCATTCAACTTCTTCTTAAAATCCCATTTGTTGCTAATGGGATTTCTTCCAGTTGGAAACTCCACTAGATCCCAAGCCTCATTTTTGTCTAATGTTGCCATTTCTTCCACCATGGCCTTTTCCCAAAGTTTTCCATCCTTTGAATCCACTGCTTCCCTAACAGTTCTAGGATCATTATTAGTAATAAACAAAGTAAAATTGGAACATAATTTAGGTGGATTATACCTTTTCGATTTCCTTCATTCCTGAACCAATCTCCTCAATACTGGAGTATGAGACTCTTCTTCTTATGTTTCCTCTTCTTTTGTAGAGTCTGATTCATTATCCTTCAATTCAAACTCTATTTTCTCTTGTTCTTCTTCCCTTGTTAGGACTTCCTGTTTGACAACATATTTGATTTATCTAAAAATACCACATCTTGGCTATACACTACCTTCTTAGTTTCTAGGTTCCAAATATTATAACCTTTTAGACCATCTTTACAACTAATAAAATATAAACTTTTCAGCCTTTTTATCCAGCTTACTCTTGTTCCTTTGGAACGCGAACATAGGCATCGCAACCAAATATCTTAATATGTGTAAGAGATGGTTTCTAACCAGACCATACCTCGTGTGTAGTCTTGTCATCTAGTGCAGATGAGGGTGATCGATTGACCAGGTAACTTGGAGTACCCATTGCCTTGCCCATAATTTCTATCCTAACATGACACCATTGTTATAGTGTCAATTGCCACCCTTGAAGCATTGACAATCTTATTGGCCTAATACCTATCCTATTCACATACTATTTCCCCCCATACCTCTTTGAGACCTTTAAAAAAATAGTTTCTTGGAATATGTATGTGCCCTCACAGTTATGGTACTCGCATACACGTGGGCCACTAAAGGGATAGTCACGTACATGTCAGAATATGTTTAAAAAAATATAATTATTCCTAATTAATGGTGATTTATGGGTTTGGTTAGTTTCCTAACTCCTTTTACTGGTACTCAGTCGTCTCTAACTAACTGGAGACTTCATAAAAGGAGCATTTGTCTAAGGAGAAAGGTAATGACAATTAATGGTTCTTTACACACATTAAGAAAACCTCTGTTTGGCTAACCCCACCAAGTCTATAAACCCCTATACATCCCCGTTACTACTGGTTTGACCTGGAAACCCTTGTTTCCAACCCTATTTTTTGATCACCAACTTGTCTTGCCAATATTTTCCCTTATATCCTCTTTGGGCTCGTGGTTGATCTGAAGTCAATATCATATCATATAGTAGGAGCAAGGGTGGAGGAACCTAGGATCTCTCTCGACAGGGAAACACCGCACAATTCAGGTATACATTTGTAACTACCTTAACTTCTTAATAAAAATAAAAACTCTTTCCTTCAAAATATGTTATGTTTGTAATGTTTTTATTGCAATGTTTTCACACATATTTCGTAGAATACCAGTTTCTTAGATTTTATTGATATGTTTCATTAGAATAACATGTAGTGATTAGTATAACTACCTCTTTGTACAGTCTTTCATCTTTAAGGTTCTTGTAGGTTGCAAAGAAGCTGTTGGAAAGGATTGAAGAAACTATGACAATAGAGAACGACATCAACTGTAGGACTCTAGGTGAGTCAATAATTCTCCTCTGTCCAATAGTTAGTTATTTCTTTTGAAATCAATTATTGTATCTTTGTTGCATGTTCTCGTTGTGAATTTGTTTCTATATGGTCATTGGTACGCTACAGTACAACCCACTGTTGTAGGGGATTTTCCTCGAAAGCAACCACTAAGCATGCTCCTTGATTTTTCCATCAACGTCCTATTCATACTTTCTATAGCTCTATTTTGCTAAGGTGAGTACGAAATAATATTCTTCCTTTCTATACCACACTTCTTACGAAATTCCTTGAATTCATCTACACAAAATTCTCCACAATTATCTATCCTCAAAACCTTAATTATGTTCTCTGTATGATTCTCTACAAGAGCATTAAACTCTTTAAATTTGTCAAAGACTTCCAATTTCTTCTCGAGGAAATAAATCCATGTATTCGTTGATAAGTCATCATTAAATGAGACATAGTACACATATTTACCCAGTGATGGAACTGACACAGGTCCAAACACATCACTGTCAACCAACTGTAAAGTTCCCTCTACCATCGTAGCACAAGAGGAGAATCTTACATGATTCTGCTTCCCATATAAGAAATGTTCACAGAAACCAAAATCCAGAGAAAAATTGGCCATACCTTCAACAATACCTTTACCTGTAGTACTCAAAGGCCCTTCTCTTCGATATGCCCCAGTATTTGATGCCACATCATAGTATTTTCTCCAGAGACTATATGTTTTCTTTCTTCTTTAGCTCCAATCTCATGAACAACGAAACTATTGCACCCATCACTAATAGTTCTTCCCAACATCTTATAAGAGTTCCAATCCAAACTCCCTTCAACAACACCATTTTCCCTCGAACCATCCTGTAGGTTTCGTTCTCAAACATTATTTTTACCCCTGCATCGTCCATTTTTCTTACAAAAATCAAATTTCTGTCCAATCTTGGGATGTGAAAAACACTAAGGAGTGTTCTAATACTTCCATCCATGATCTTAAACTTGACTTTTCTTCATTCCATGATTTTGGTTGTCGAGTCATCACCTAGGAAAACATCACCTTCATCATACCTTTCATACTCACAAAACCATTCATTGTGATGAGTCATATGAAAGGATGCCCTTGAGTCGACCAACCATGCCTCATGATATGCATGTGTTCTTGAAGAATCCAAGTACACATCTCCTCCTTCATTTGCATAGGTTTTTCTTTTTTAGAAGGGGCATCATTGTATCCCTTCCCTCTCTCAACACTTTTAGATCTACATTGTTTCTTGTAATGCCCTTATTTTTCACATCTCCAACATACCTTTACAAACTTTCCAAGAGATTTATATCTTCACTTGGATTTAGATCTCCCACTTGAGGAATTATTTCTATTTCTTTCCTGGGATCATCCCCTTGCAAATAAGAAATCTGTGCTATGGTTATCCATGTTTTTCCGCCTCACCTCCTTCGAAAACAAGGATGAGACCACATCATCAAAACTTAAAGTAGTTGTATTACTACCTATGGCCACAACCAAACTATCCCATGAGTTCGGTAAAGAGCACAATAAACGAATACACTTATCTTCATAAAAAATCTTAATATCAACAAACAATAGTTGACTTACCACAGTATTGAAGGCGTTTAGATGCTCTGTCACCGAGTCTCCATATTTCATCCTTAGGTTGTACAACTTCTTCCATAGGAAAAGTTTGTTTACTAGGGACTTAGAATGATACAAAACCCCTAACTTATTCCAAAATTCCTTGGCTATAGCTTCCACTGACACATTCAATAATACTAATATGAGAGACACAACATGATTCTACTCTTCGCCTTCCAATCCAAATTTTCCTAGTCTTATGTTGACATTCCTGTAGGTGCAATACCTGGATCCACAATGATCCATTTATATTTTTCCACTGACAGATCTTCCAGTTTGAAAACATATACACTTATCTTCATAAAAAATCTTAATATCAACAGAAAATAGTTGACTTGCCACAGTATTGAAGGCGTTCAGATGCTTTGTCACCGAGTCTCCATATTTAATCCTCAGGTTGTACAACTTATTCCATAGGAAAAGTTTGTTTACCAGGGACTTAGAATGATACAAAAACCCTAACTTATTCCATAATTCCTTGGCTATAGCTTCCCCTGACACATTCCATAATACTAATATGAGAGACACAACAAGATTCTGCTCTTCGCCTTCCGATCCAAATTTTCCTAGTCTTTTGTTGACGTTCTTGTAGGTGCAATACCTGGATCCACAATGATCCATTGATATTTTTCCACCAATTTATCTTCCATCTTGTAAACATATACACTTATCTTCATACAAAATCTTAATATCAATAGACAATAGTTGACTTACCATAATATTGAAGGCATTCAAATGCTCTTTCACCGAGTCTCCATATTTCATCCTCAAGTTGTATAACTTCTTCCATAGGAAAAGTTTGTTTACCAGGGACTTAGAGTGATAAAAAACCCATAACTTATTCCATAATTCCTTGGCTATAGCTTCCCCTGACACATTCAATAATACTAATATGAGAGACACAAAAGGATTCTGCTCTTCGCCTTCCGATCCGAATTTTCCTAGTCTTTTGTTGACGTTCCTATAGGTGCAATAACTGGATCCACAATGATCCATTGATATTTTTCCACCAACAGATCTTCCATCTTGAGCTTCCACATCTCAAAAATTTTCCAATTAAATTTCTTGATCTCTATTTTTGAACTTCTCACCATTTCTTTTCACTATAAGAATCGATACCACAGAGCTCCCACTATAACAGGGTTTATCAAAGGCCTGAGCCAAACCCCTGACCATAAAGGTGTTCCCCTGAAGCCAATAATTGCTCTGATACCAAATGTAGATTTTAACTTTGTAGAATCAATTACTGGAAATAGATTCTTAATAAAAAATAGAAAGGGTACAATGGAAAACACACACATTACACATATATTTTACCGTGGAAACCCAAACTCGTAAAGCTAGCAACTTGTTTAGAGACGCACCTCTAATTATTATTCATCATCCCTCTTCATTGTTTATAATATATATATATATATATATATATATATATATATATGATTCCGTGACATACAAAACCCCTAATCCATTGACCCAGATTAGTCTACAATCCTAATTCCTTAACTAGAATTAGAAAACCATCATTGAAAACTGTGTGCTAAAAAATCGTTAAAAATGGATGCAAAAAACCACTAAAAATGATGCAAAAAACTGCAATTTGTTTTTGAGGGCTCTGCCCCCCTACAACCCCCCATACAGGGGGGGTTAGTGCCCCCCTTTAACCCTCCACACGTCTGGCACACCGTAGATACTAGTGTTGGTTGTGCAAATAATATAACACATACCCAACAAGGAATTAATAGAGATGACACAGGTGGAGTTGTGATGCAGGAGCATCGCAAGCAGCCAACCAAGCGAGCATGAAGGCAGAAGACAGCTGGAAAGTGCAACACACATTTTACACGTTTTGGAAATGTTTTTGAAAAAATGAAGAAGCGGAAATTAATGTAATAGCTAGAAGCGTACTTACATTTATACCTGACTGTTGTAAACAGATCGTGAGCGATTCACTCTCATCTGTCAATGTAAAAGACATTTAAGCACAATTAATGAAAGTAGGTAGGTTTGAATTATGGATTAGACAGTTTTAGAGCGTAGGAGGGAAAACGGATATAGACACCCTCATCTTTGTATCATGGTATCATTAGATCATTATAATATTAGCATAGAGAAGAAGAAGAAGGAAGCCGTAGCAGAAAGTTATAGAGAAGAACCCATATACATAAGCTTTGAATTAATATATGAAGCTTTGAATCAGACTCATGGTGTTATGATGTTTTTTGTGTATACATGCTGAATGGTATGTTGATAGTTGTTTATTCTCTCTGTTATGCATTTACTTGAAATACTGTGTTGTATGTATGATTTCAAGTTGGATGTTTGAAGTCTAAGAGAGAGAGAGAGAATGAGTTTCAATTGTTTCTCTTCCTGAGTGAGAGAAGTTCCTGCAAGGAGTGCAGTGAAGCGTCCGCAAGGAGTGCATTGACAAAGGTTCAGAATTTATCTCTGAAAGCTCAGGAGGGATACCGTTGTTCTCATTTCAGCAGAAGTGCAAGTGAAGCACAGGAGCCGTGCAAGGCCTGCACAAGCTAGCTGAGTCCTTAGAAGATTGTTAACTAAGGTGGGAGAGAGAGAGACTGTTGTTGCAGAAGGTGCACAGAGTCGAGAGTCCAAATACACAAAAGTATTTGAAGGTCTGCCGAAAGGAGTGCGAGTAGAGGCCCTTTTTCGAGGCTTGAATTTATCAGAGAAAGCTCAGAAGGGGTAGCGCCTTTGAAGTGTTTGAAGGAAGGCAGGAAGTGAAATATTCGTTCGAACGGTCGAAATTCCTGTGGAGAATTCCCGAAATAACGAGGACCGTAAGATCCAGAAGAGATGCGGGGAAGTTAAGTGTTGGACGAATCCATCCTTCGAGAGGCAGGATTCAATGTGGACCGTTGATCGCGATTGTTGGACCGTCGAAATCATTTCGGCATTTCGAGGGTTGTAAGTCCGAAGTGTGGAAGAAACCCTTGGTCGCTCGAACTCCCGAAGCATGAACTGGATTATCGTGTGTGAAGGCGAGGAACATAATTTTCGGCGTTTCAGAGTTTTAGAGTTCGACATTTCGGGGGTCCTGAGGACAAGTGGTCGGGATACAGCGGAGTGAAAAACCCGAAGCCGTGAGTTGCGACAAAACTTGATATGAATTTAGGGATTTCGATAAATCGGGATACAGAATACTAGAAGTCCCGATGACAAGGAGCCAGGGGCCTTTGTATTGAAAAATCCGGAGTCCCGAAACCCGAAAAATCCTTGAAGTGGCGTTTCGACATTTCGGGGATCGGGGTGTCGACATTCACATTGACACAGATTCGAGGCACTTCACATCAGAAATCCTGAATTTTCGAAACGTGAAATATCTGTGAAGGTGTGTTTCGACATTTCGGTGTTTCAGGGTTCGGGAATTCGGGGATTGTGGTGACAAGTGTTTTAGGATCGATAGTTTCAAACTGCCAGTACCGGGAAGCCTAAAATAATGTGAGCTGTTGGATCTCAAGGAAGGCTATTAGCCGTTGATTCCATAGAAGGCATCGCTTCAGAATTTGGGGGTTTCGAAGTGATAGAAGAACGACAGTTGAAGACTGATTCAAGTTCCGGAAGCCGTAAAAGGTGACAGGTGGCAGGAATCCACGTCAGAGACCAAGGATAGTTTGAGAGGACAGGTGGCGAGTTTTCGTCAATAATCGGAGTTAGTCTCCATTGACTATTTTGGGGTTCGGGGGTTGGAGAGTCAGGAAACCTCATGTCAGGATTCGCGAAATCGCGAAGTTCGAAACCCCGAAAAAGCGAGAAACCCATTGAGGAGCCAAAAATTGATGAACGTGTCGGGTTTCAACAATTAGACACTTTAGGAGACAAGTGATCGGGGTTCCTTGCTCTGGATTTCCCGAAGCCATGAAACGCGGTACAGGAGCAGAGGAGGACACAACCAAAATACTTCGGCGTTTTGGCATTTCAAGTTTCGGCAGGTGGAAGGACCGAGAACCTCGACAACAGGAATCGCGAAATCGCGAAACCTGAAGTCCTTTGTGGCTTGAACAAAAGGGGTTGACTAACCCTCGGCATGGTTGTAGTGAAGATCCTGAGCGGATCTCGGCCCGAGGGCAGGGGGTCTGTGTCAATTGTGGTATTAGAGCTTAGAAAGAGTTCTTTTCTTTTTGTAGCAGAGAAAAGACAAATTTTATAGCCATGCCGTCGAGAATAAGAGACATACCAATGCGTGATCCCGCAGTGGAAAGAGAAATGTGCGAACTACGTGCCAGGCTTGATGCCATGGAGACAACACAAAGGCACACAGTTAATGCTGGGGATATCAGCGAAGCTGAAAGTGAAAATGAAGCTGGACATGAAGGAGAAGAAGTGGCCATCAAAGATGCTGCAGATGAACGCCTATTTAGGGCTGTTGCAAGGATAGGTGCCAGGGCAAAAATGGAGATTCCCATGTATGAGGGGAACCTGGATGTTGAAGAGCTTCTAGAATGGATTAGAGCTCTGAATAAATATTTTGACTATGAAGATGTCGAGGAAGACAAAAAGGTCAAACATGCCATTACAAGACTTAAAGGGCATGCAACACTATGGTGGGATGAATTGCAGGCTGACAGACGCTGCAAAGGAAAGCATAAAATCAAGAGCTGGGATAGAATGGTTGCGAAGATGAAAGCCAAATTCATACCCAAGGATTATCAAATTACTCTGTTTCAGAGAATGCAAAATTTGAGACAGAAGCTGATGTCAGTGAAAGAATACACTGAAGAGTTCTACAAGATAAACATTAGAGCAGGTCATCGGGAAAGCGATGATGAAAAGGTTGCCAGACACATGAATGGTCTACGATATGACATTCAGGACGAGATGAGAATGATGACCCTTTGGAATGTAGAAGATGCTTATCAGATGGCTCTAAAAGATGAAGAGAAGCTGAGCCGAAAGCAAGGTCAAAGAGGCCGAGGGAGAAGTCAAGCCAGAGGCAAAACAATTGCCCAAGACAGAACTCAAAAATCTAAAGAAGAGGGGAAGAAACCTCAAACCCAAACTGAGAGAGGGGGAAGCTCACAGAGAGGATAGTATGCTGATATAAATACTTTTCCTCGTATCAGAGGAAGAGGAAGAGGTCGAGGAGGTGAAGTAAAATGTTTTACCTGTGGAAAAGTCGGACATAAATCTTATGAGTGTCCAGATAAGAAGAAAGAAGGTGGTGAAACTCACATTGCCGAAGCAAAAGGACGGAATGTTGAGGCAGAAGATGTTGAGGGCG
>SNQJ01S0046099.1:34297-61225 GCA_010110895.2 Picea sitchensis | reverse complement strand
CAATTATCCCTTAATTAAATCTTACTTAATAATCTTAATCATTTATCACTTTAGGGTCGTTACACTTATCATACACTAATCCCCAAATGCATCCTTACCTAAACCTTCCATTTGGCCCTTTTGTTCCCACTTAATAAATCCAATTATACTCAAGTGATAAAGTTTAAGGGCATAGACTACATCTATAAACGTTCTCTGGCCCTTATTTTTGCAACCACTAAATGAATCCAATTATACTTGAGTGGTAAAGTTTGAATGTGTCATCCAAATTGATTGAGTCCTCCCAACCTTAAAACTTCCTGTAAACACTACATGAATAACACATGAGAAATTGAGTCTCGAACTTGCTTATCTTTATTTTTTCTATCCTATTTTCCCTACCTTCATAGTATCATATATACATATTTATTAGCATGCATATATTCTCTACTTACATGCAAACCCATACTAAAGCACTATTGGTAATAACCCAACTAAATATAATATAGAATCTCAAACTTGATGTTTGTATAATATTGTTGATGTGAACTCTAAATAGGGTTGGTAGTGGAAGAAATCTGTTTGTTGTAAGGAAAAAGAATGGAAAATTAAGAGAACATAATTACTAAAGAGGTTACAATGAACATCCTAAAAAGATGATGAAAATTGGTAAATTGGTATATTCTCTACTTAAAGCAAAGCCATACTAAAGCACTATTTGTAATAACCCAACTAAATATAATATAAAATCTCAAACTTGATGCTTATGTAATATTTTTGATGTGAACTCTAAATAGGGTTGGTAGTGGAAAGAATTTGTTTGTTATAAGGAAAAATAATGGAAAATTAAGAGAACATAATTACTAAAGAGGTTACAATGAACATCGTGAGAAGATGATGAAAATTGGTATATTGTCTACTTACAAGCAAACCCATATTAAAGCACTATTTGTAATAACCCAACTAAATATAATAGAAAATCTCAAACTTGATGTTTATGTAATATTGTTGATGTCACTCTAAATAGGGTTGGTAGTGGAAGGATTTTGTTTGTTGTAAGGAAAAATAATGGAAAACTAAGAGAACATAATTACTAAAAAGGTTACAATGAACATCATGAGAAGATGAGAAGATGATGAAAATTGGTAAATTGGTATATTTTCTACTTACATGCAAACCCATACTACAACACTATTTGTAATAACCCCACTAAATATAATATAAAATCTCAAACTTGATGTTTATGTAATATTGTTGATGTTAACTTTAAATAGGATTGGTAGTGGAAGGAATCTGTTTGTTGCAAGGAAAAATAATGAAAACTAAGAAAACATAATTACTAAAAAGGTTACAATGAACATCCATGAGAAGATGATGACAATTGGTAAATTAAAATTCAACTAAATAAAAATATTTAAAAATGTAAAAATATTATTAGATGTAAAAGTGAATTACATCTTACTATACATAATGCAACGTAAAAAACCAAGTGTAAAAACATACAATGAATCAGAAAAAAAACAAAACAGAAAAACCAAAAGTTCAGATAAATCAGAAAAAAAACAAGACAGCAAAGCCCAAAGTTCAGATAAATCAGAAAAAAACAAAACAGCAAAGCCCAAAGTTCAGACAACATGGAGGAAACAAAACTTAAATAGCAAAATCAAAAGAATACAGCCCTCAGATAACTCAATTGCAGTTCAGTTATAAAGTTTTGTTTCCATTACAAAAGCAAGCATGTTAACGTGTGGGAGATTATGGATGTTTTTTTGAAAAGAGTTTGTGAGTGGTTTGGGTACAGTATCCTTTGTTAAGGTGTGTGAGATTATGGAGCTTTTTTCAAAAGAGTTTGTCAGAGATTTGGGTAGAGTATCCTTTGAAGGAATATTTTTGTTACTCAATTTTAAATTAATCTAAATTATAAAAAAATGGTTCAAAATTATATCAGGCTCTGTATGTAAAATTTTAAATCAATCTAAATGGTAGAAATTTAGGCCTGTATGTCCAATTTTAAATCAAGTAGATAAAAAATTCTACCATTCACAGAAACACAACCCATAACATAAGTCTGCTCCAGATTTTAAGGTGAGAGTTATACTCAGTCAAATTAGTGATGTAATTTGTATTTATGCGAAGATGAGTATGTATCTTGAGTACATCTATAAAGAATCAAAGATACTATGAAGGCAGGTAAAAAGGGTCGTGGTGAGAACGATTAAAAATATTAACTGGAGACATTTAAGGTATAAAAAAATAGATTCACCTCACAGCTGAATATTTAAGTAGAATTGTATTCGTCCAGATGCTTAATAGCCACCATTTCCTCTAGATGCAGGATTAAGGTATGCGATCTATTTCTATTACAATAGAATATTTAATTCATACGGGAACAACTCTTCAAATGTTAACTCTTTCCTTATGGAAACTATTCAAGCCGTGAAACTAGAATGCCTATTATTCAAATTGAATCAGCTCAGCCATCAAGGCGGACTTTGAATAAATTAATTGAATGAAATTAGAAATTAGATAAAGTACACAGATGGACATGGACCTGGAAAACCTTTGACCCGACCCAAAATTACGACGGCGGCGGCGGCGGCGGCGGAGGCCCACCATCTTTCTTCACCGCTCTCACCAACCCTTCCTTCAGCCGCTCCACTTCCTACAAATTTCCCACCAAATCACAAATATTAACACACAGAGAATGAGAATGGCAATGGCTAGAAACAGAATGATTTTCTATATTTCTTACTTCATCTTGCAATTTGATGATTGCAGTCATTCGAAATTGCAGGCGTGATGGATCATTTTCATGATGTGCTGTGGAGGTGTCCATAGAAATAAGTGGGACCCCCATTTCTCTTAGACTTTTGAGCAGCGCAATCATCAAATCAATCGTATTTGTTGGCTTCTCGACCACCACTACTAATCCCATTTCATCAGAAGTAGTAGCAGTAGAACTGCCTCCCATCTTTGATACTTCAACTGTCACCACGCTGTCGTCGCCCTCAGTTCTTGTGGAGACCTGTTGTTGCAGGGCTGTGCTGGTGCCTGCACCGTCCTGAGATTGAGCCCGTGTGAACCTCTTCAATTCTGATTCCAACTGCTTATTCGTCTCTGCAAGTTCTTCCACACGAGACTTGAGACTGGTTAAATACTCCCTCGTATAGGACAATATGGAAGCCTTGTCTTTCTGCAAATATATCAACAACAAGAACTCATTTTCTGGACCTACTTCTAACTAAAATTTAAGAGAAGAACTACTGGCTATAGAGATTATAGTTTAAATCCCATAAATCGTAAGGTCTATGGATGTTCATAAAATTTATTTCATTACAGCCACAAAAAAAACTTTCTTTTTGTGGAACGTACCCTTCCGCCACGAGGGAAGAATGAGCGCAATGCTTCGAAGCTCTCCTTCAATCTCTCCCTCCTCCTACGCTCAGAAATCATATGATGAACCTGACTGCTAGAAACCGTTCCTCCTGGTGGTCTGTAGCTACCAGCCATTGAGACTTGTCTCAGTTTTTCTGCATGCATATTCCTAAAAAATGCTACGCATCTCTTTAGTTTGTACTGACCCTCAACTACCGGGGGGGTCACCAATTTAGTTGGCGGTCTCCACATGCCAAATGCGCTGGGCATCAAGTTCCTCGCTGAGGGGGCGACAGGGAAGCCGCTGGCCTGACTGGTTTGCGGGAAAAGCAGCAGACCCGGGACGCTCATTTGCTGAGAGGAACTGGGGTAAACTAGTGTAGTCTCATGATCATGGCCACTGATCAAAAGCCCGGAAGAAGAAGGCAATTGCAACGTTTGCAGGTAGGGATAAAATCTACTAGCCAATTCCGAGGCGGCCATAGAGTATTGGTGGGTATCTTGGGGCATATTGATTTGATCGGTTGTAGTTATGGTGGGATATTGTCGATATGAGACCATGGATGAACTCTCAGGGCTGTCAATGGAGCGTGATAGCAACGAGGAACAAGATGAAGTTGATATACTCGTCCCTGGCATGGGCACGGGCATGGGGACAGAAATATTGGATGACACCATTAGACTCTGCAGTAAACTTGAAAGTCTCAATTTATTCTGGTCATCCGCTTGAACCTGCATGTGTAACCATGGAATTTAGCATGGTATTTATATAATCCAGAAGAGTGGTACTTACGCCCATAGCTGGCTAGGTATAATATAATGTCTTACCAAATTTGTTGTTCCGAGCTCTACGACGCCGTTTCCACAGGGAATGAATACTGCAGTCTATGAAATAACTAAATGTCAGGGTGTGCAGCAACAAGGAGTACCGATCGATCAACCACAATCAATTAAGTGGATCTTGTTGCGTGTCTGAAAGGGGCGAAGGCGGTATAAACACTCACCTGAATACGGGCGGCCTGCATTCATGATTTCAATTAGAATGACAGAAACAATAAATTCATGGTCATCGAAAACGTTCTATATATGCGTTAAATATTGCGCCAGAAATAACAATTTGGATCCTGGGCTGAAATAGAAAATTAATTATGTTACCCTGTAAAACTCTTGCTGGCTTTCGTCAGAGCTGAAGCGCAGGAGCTCATTTTCCATTAACCAGACATATGGTGGTCGATTAAATGCCAAACCTGGAACTCTGCATTGAGCCATGCGTTACATTGCATTAAAATTCTGCTAACATTTTGTATAAATCAAGTTGGGTAAATGCCGCAGGAGGAACTCTGCATTGAGCCATGCGTTACATTGCATTAAAATTCTGCTAGCATTCTGTATAAATCAAGTTGGGTAAATGGGGCAGGAGTACGACATGTACTCCTAACCTGGAGGAATTTACCAGATTTAACCCATAGCCTCTCAACGATATTAACCTTGATGAACTAACCAGCTAGACCCTCTCATATATATATATATATATAACTGAAATCTACACTTCCCTCTAGACATGTAATAAATCCGAGGCTAAAACAGATCTATTCTAATAGATTGTAACTTTTTAGATCCCTCCATAGATGGGTATTCTGAGTATGGCTTAAACTTACCCAGTATCCAGAGCAAAGCGACAAAGCTTGTACAAATCGAAAAATGTTTGGCCTAGACTTTGGGCCGTGGAGGATCCAGTTTCCATTTCTGGGTTAAACCATCCGTCCTTACATGCTAACTCTCTGAAAATGAAAACGATAAATTATATAAAATATGTAATATCCTTAATGCTTATTCTATTGATATTCATGGCGCAGAAATACAATATGTAATATACTTGATGCTTATTCTATTGATATTCATAACGCAGAAACTCATAAGAATAGAGGGAAAGAAATTTACAGTGCTTGCTGATCCAATGACCATAGCGCAATATATGTCCAACCTAAAGGTATTACTATGCTTCTCATAATTTCTTGCAGGGACTGGCCGTCTAAGTAGAAAATGAAGTCCATCATCTCGATAAATTACAAGCAGAGGAGAAGCAAGCTTGTGGATTTCGCTTAGGTATAAATTCAGATCGAGTCCGTAAAAACGAAATGAGTAGAAGGGGAGGAAGATGATGGTGATTTGGGATTTAATACATGGGAATGGCGGTTAAGAGCTGGTGGGATGTGCGAACGGGGGAGGAAGGTGGTGGTGATTTGAAATTGAATATAGATGGGAAAGGAGTTAAGACTTAAAAAGGCACGAAAATGAAGTATATCATTTCGACAACTAACAACTTGAGGAGAAGAAGCAAGCCTTTAGATCTAGCTGAGGTTAAAATACAAAGCGATTAGGAAAATTTGAAATGGGTAGAAGGGGAGAAAGGCGGTGGTGATTTGAGATTTAATACTTGGGAAAGGGGTTAAGAGTCGCGAAGGCACGAGCTGGTGGGAAGTGTGAGAGACGTGACAACTATGGCTATAAACATAGTCGCGGCTCTAGAAGCTGTGATATCTAGGGATCTCCGGCGTAGAAACTTCCAGCGGGCCTTGAATTTGAATTGAAGGTCGTTAGACTCGTTCGGTTCGTGGCAGAGGGAGCAGCCGCCGCCGTGACCAGGAACTTGGAAAAGTATAACGGCCCCTTGGAGACCAGACTTCTAAGAGAAAATTCAAAGTCTTTTGGTTGTGGGTCCTCCTCGGCTGCTACTGTTTTTATGCCTTCTTAATCATAAATAGACATTGAAGAATTCAGCGTCCTTCCATCATAATCACCATTGGTTTGCAAATGGCACATCTCGTGAGGTTTTGAAGCATAGATTGCGATAGATTGCGATGGAGTGGGTTATTTGGGAGCAATATTTCTTTCGAGTTATTTTTAGACAAGTTTTTTTTTTCGATTTTTTGAGCATCTAGGTTGGTTTAAAATGGGATAAAACATTGAAATAAAGTTTTGAAATACATAGAACTTTGATCCATACAAAACAAAACTCAGATTACTCCTAAAAATTTAACCTGATTCAAGTCAGTTTTTTACCAAAAAAGCTAAACTCTAGAAAAAAAAAATTGCTCTAGTTAGCCCTGCAGATTGCGATAGGCAAACCGGTGTTCCCTATTTTCAAAATGCCGTCCAATCATCACTCATTCAAACCAACCAACAGACATCCCAAGTCTTTTGAATTCCATTGTTTGTGAAGTCACGCCATGATTTTGTACGTTTCCTCTTACCTGAAAGTCGAAAGATCGTCGATGTAACTTACCGTTCTCATTTTGGAGGCGACTATGTCTACTACTGAAAACAAAAGTTGGATGAAAGAATCAACTCTGGTTTCATAACTACCACCACTAAAATGTGAATAGAAGCCGAAGACCACAACGACTTTAAAAGTGATATGGAACTGTACGCTTCCGGAGAATCTCACGAAAGACAAATATTACCTTTCACAANGTTGGATGAAAGAATCAACTCTGGTTTCATAACTACCACCACTAAAATGTGAATAGAAGCCGAAGACCACAACGACTTTAAAAGTGATATGGAACTGTACGCTTCCGGAGAATCTCACGAAAGACAAATATTACCTTTCACAATAACATCAAAATATATATATATATATATTTTGTGATGTTACACAAGGGTTTCTATGCTAAGCTTCTGGCATACGTCACAATACGTAAGCATCGAAGAAAATACGCAGTCAACGAAATCGCTCGCTCCTCGTGTTGTTAGCGTATCTCAATACAAAGGCATCCGGAAATTGCGAAACATCACATGGAAATAAAACATAAACTTGGTTCTCTGAAGAATAAAATCAGTGATAAGACAGTGACTTGTAAATGTCACATGGAAATAAAATCTACGCTATCGAAATTATTGCAGTCAAGGAAAACATACACCAAACTTCTCGTTGAATATCTGGTCTAAATGACACATGGAAATAAAACCTGCCCTGAAGAAAATCACTTCTCAGAAACTGACTGGAATGTCACATGGAAAAAAAATCTAAACCAGTAAGAAAAGTTATATGAAGGTCCTTTTCAATATTTGGTCATGAAGACCAATTACCATACCTATAACCATTAGCATGCAAAACAAAACAATCTTTCAGAAGATAATTTAGATCGACTTTGGGGATTGGACTAAATTTTACTCGATTTCTATCCATCTAAAAGCGATGGAAAAGGACTTAGATAGATTTTAAGGTAGATTTTAAAAATTGTAATAAATTTTATCATTCCTCAAACACAAAGATAAAGATTGCACTAGCCTATTTCTATCCATCTAAAAGGATTGGACTAAATTTTACTAGATTTCTATCCATCTAAAAGCGATGAAAAAGGACTTAAATAGATTTTATCATTCCTCAAATACAAAGATAAAGATTGCATTAGCCTATTTCTATCCATCTAAGAGCGATGGAAAAGGAATTAGTTTAGAAAGAGATGTGGACGAAATGGAGAACCTAGAGATTTGGAAAAGGACTTAGTTGAAAAGAGATGTATTATAGAATTGGAACAAATGGAGGAGTTAGAGATTTGGAAAAGGAGGACTTGGTTTGTATTATAAAATTGGACCAAATGGAGGAGTTAGATATTTGGAAAAGGACTTAGTTTAAAGCAAATGTATTATAGAATTGAACCAAATCGAGGTGCTCGAAGAGCTAGAGATTTGGGGTACCTATGCTAAATATACAACACAAATTTTGATTAGCATGTGAAGATAGTTCTTAAAAGTTGTATTAATAAATCAAGATTAATAAGTGGATTAAGGTTTCATTCCTTTAGTTCATTCTTTGTCGAGTTAAAGGGGATGAAAAAGGATTTTGAATCTTTCTCTTTGTAATCTCCATGAATGTGCCATGGATTCATGAAAATAATGACAAGGAAGTGTAGTTCCTCCTATGAGAACCACACACTAATCATGGGTGCAATTTTATTTGTATCCTAGTAGGAGTCATGTTTGACATGCATAAGTGGGTGTATTTATTCTATTATCGATGCCCTATATTTAAAGCATTTTATCTAGGTTTTACATGGACTCACACAAAGATAAAGATTGCACTAGCCTATTTCTATCCATCTAAAAGCGATGGAAAAGGAATTAGTTTAGAAAGAGATGTGGACGAAATGGAGGACCTAGAGATTTGGAAAAGGACTTAGTTGAAAAGAGATGTATTATAGAATTGGACCAAATGGAGGAGCTAGAGATTTGGAAAAGGAGGACTTGGTTTGTATTATAGAATTGGACCAAATGGAGGAGTTAGATATTTGGAAAAGGACTTAGTTTAAAGCAAATGTATTATAAAATTGAACCAAATGGAGGAGCTAGAGATTTGGGGTACCTATGCTAAATATACAACACAAATTTCGATTAGCATATGAAGATAGTTCTTAAAAGTTGTATTAGTAAATCAAGATTAATAAGTGGATTAAGGTTTCATTGCTTTAGTTCATTCTTTGTCGAGTTAAAGGGGATGAAAAAGGATTTTGAATCTTTCTCTTTGTAATCTCCATGAATGTGCCATGGATTCATGAAAATAATGACAAGGAAGTGTAGTTCCTCCTATGAGAACCATGTAGTTCCTCCTATGAGAACCACACACTAATCATGGGTGCAATTTGATTTGTACCATAGTAGGAGTCATGTTTGAAATACATAAGTGGGTGTGTTTATTCTATTATCGGTGCCCTATATTTAAAGCATTTTATCTAGGTTTTCCATGTAGTGTGTAGCCAATTGTCAGGGGATTCTATCAGGCGACTAGGCTAGATTCCCATGGTTTCCATGTACAAAGTTGTACCTTCATCCAAAACCCTAATATACCAAAACAACTAACAAAAATTATATCTATTGAATATGATCGTGAGCATGACATAATAACCAATTGTGGTAATGCAGGAAGTGGAGAGCTTCATTAGGAATAACTCAAAAAATTTGAAAAATTCATGGTAACTAGATTGAAAGGGAAGGGAAGGATAGAAAATAAATGAAATTATAAAAGAGGAAGCACTATTGCAACAACAAATTCACCCCATATTTAACCTCAAGGATGGAAGCAACAACAAACATATCCATGGGCTTTGAGACAACCAACAAATTTATCTACATAGATTCCACCCACACCAATCTCATGGGATAGGGGAATTTAAAGAACAATACAAAACAAAATTAAGATCATATAGAAGATGACAAAGAACTGATAAGCTTCTCAAGCTAAGAATCAAGGAACCATGTAAAAGTTGTTCTCTAGATGCATTCTCATATGAAATCAATGCAAGCTCATGTTTAATTATTGCTTAACCAAATATTCCATCTTCCTCAAATGAATGAAAATTAGATTTATTATTAAGATGGTTAAGGATTTGAGCACTGACATTAAGCACATAAAGATAGAGAGTGAGCCAAACTAAGCATGAGAGAACGCATAAGTTGACATGAAAGCATATATAAATACCCCTTGTGGATAGGTGAACAGTCCCTCGGGTTTTCCAGTGATCTGCGATATACTATATGATACATAACAATGAAATTCTCCTCTAGATCTACTAGATTTGATCCTAAATTATGCAATAAGAAGGAAAGAGAATGATTCAAACCTAGTTCCCGACAGTTGTCCTTGCATATTCCTGGCTAATGCAACTCCAAAAATCTCGTTCCATCTCCTTCCACTCGCTTCCTACACAAAAGAGAACAAAAAATACCAAACTCAAATCCTTCAAGCATTAGGAATGCCATATCTATGCTAGGATCCTTGTAATGCCTTCTATAACACCCTGTTTTCCCCCAGTCTGTAATTATAAGTTATGACTTAAAAATTGTGACTGAAAGACAATGTATTTGCATTTCAATTTAATGACAAATTCCAACAAGCTCACTTAAAGGTGAAACATTGAGTACTAGCCATGATACCACAAGAGGAAATATGTTGAGGGGTTTGAGGGGTTGCCTTACCTGCCAAAAATAACTATTTCTGAATTATTTCCCTTTTTCCCAAAAACTGGTCAATGAAGAAAATCTTGGTAGTTGAGCAACCGAATTCCCACCCTAATGGAGGCATGGAGGATGGCTAAGACAAATAAATTCTATCACCCTCAGGTACAGTAGAGTACCCACCTTGTTTTGGGAGTTGACCCACGAGTGTCTCTGACATAAGCAAAGGGACAATAAGGAATATTCAAGAGAATAAATGGGGAGAATTCGAGGAACATAGAGAGTGGGGAATGTAGATAAGAGAGAAAAAAGGGGGGCGCATTGAGTTTTGATGGGAATTCGAGCAGAGAAAACCCAAGTAGTCGACTTGAGAAAGAGGTATACAAATGTGATGTCTATTGGGAAAATGCAATATCACTTAGAGGGGAGGGCACTGAAGGACTGTAGAGATAGTGAAGGGACTCCATGTGCACTCAAATCCAACTAGAGAGACATTTGAGGGATTCATGGAGGCCCTAGGATAGATGGGTTGTAGGAAATTTCTCCTGTATGATTGACAGTGAGGGAGAGTTGAATTCACTTTTCTAAATATTACTGAGAGAGATTTGAGCTTCCTTGGTGGTATCATGGCCTAGCATGAAGGTGGATTATTATTGAAATTATAAGCACCCTCGATTGGTTTAGGGCACAAAGCATTGAAAATGGATGTAGAAGGTTATCATGCAAAAACTAGTCAACCAAAATAATTCAGTAGGAAAATACTTATAGACCAAATTAGTGCTTCAAAGAACCGAAGATACCATAGAAGAAATTCACAAATGCATACTAAAGACCTTATAAATATCTTGGACAAACACACAAGGGATAAATCAAGTGAGCGAGGAAAAATTGAATCAAGCAAGCGATGAAAAATTGAATCAAGCAAGTGAGCAAAGGATAAAACCAACAAGGTTTAGTTGATTGATTACATTCAAAAAATGGACTACGAGAGATGAATCATCTGCTCAACTCCAAAAATTAAAGTAGTAGACATAAATCACTAAACTGCACATGAAAAACTTGTCGGTCGGGAAAAACACCCACAAAAAAGACACTGAATGTGCACAATTAATGAAGAAAGCTATAAAAATGTAATTTCCACATTTGACTGGATCAAATCCCATCCAAAATATGCTATAAACACAAATCCCCAGTAGAATAAAAAAACATCACTCAAATCAAGAACTGGTATACCCCATTTTCACTCTACAAAAATCCATAATACCAATAGATTCTATCCCTCTCATTCTAAACCAATTGAAGAAGAAGAAAACAATGCAGAAATGGCACCCAAAATGAAAGAACATGTATGGACTAGTGAAATGTTGGTCAAACCGTGTACTAAGAAATTATTTGAAAAGGAAAATGCATAAGAATTGGAAATCCTCATGAACAATATCCGATAGGCGTAGATGGATGTGATATCTTGGGAGAAGCATTGGATGAATTTCACCAATTGGGGGTTCACTATTGGAAGATGGAAGAAAGAAACCATTACGCTTGAAAAATCCCAAATTAGATCTTACATGAATGCTACATAGATAGAATAATTTTAGGGATGGAAGGAAGAAACATTTTTTTTTATTTTAGGTCGATACCACCGGGGTAAATTATGGATGGACCAATCAATTCCTATTACTAAAGGATTGATACATAGGATCACAGTGCTACTAATCCGGGTTATTTTCGGCAAGAAATGAGAGCGGAGATATAATAAATAAATGTACAGAGATATATCATATATACAATAATATAACAACGATATATTGAAGATATAACCATAAACACATAGATACAGTAATACACAATTTATATTAATGAGCGAAATGTACAAAACTGTAGAAATACATAGTGAAAGACTCACTAGAAAGGTGGCAGCTTATCTCTGAGAAGAGATGTGATGACTACTCACATTCGCAAGAATATGCATGCTACAATGAGGCTCAAAAGACATTTTTATCGTAAAGAAAATCCAAAACCCTAACCTCGGAAGATGAAAATCCAAGAATTTTGTGGACCCTGTTTTGGGTAGTTTGGTGTATCAACTTCCCGGGGCGTAACTTTGGAATACAATCTACGTTTGGGGCACACAATAGCTCGTTGGAAAGGTATCGACGAGGAGATTAATTTTGGGGGATGAATGAGAGACAATGAATATAATTGAGGTTCCAAATCATGAAAAAACTTCATTTAGGCCTTCAAAATGGCCCCAAAAGTTTAGGAACCGAAAAACTGCTAAAAATAGTAAATTTCCAACAAAATGTTTTGAGCCAGTTGGAATAGGTGGGTGGCCATCGATATCCTCCTGGATCAGCTACACAATATTGGAGAAGTAGCACCAAAGACCAAAGACCTCGCGACTTGGATTAAAAAATCCATAGGGTTGACCATGGCCAAAAATTCAAAGGGCCTAGTATTGAGTCAAGTAAAAGAATTGCATATTAAATGTGATTGCATCATTATATGACTATGATTGACATCAAATGGTAGTTTTTTGGATGTGAAAATAAACATGCTTGAAGCCATTGGATAGATAGTCAATCATGACAAAGTATTCAATTGGGATGAACATCTTGTTGACATCATCAAAGTGAACTACTAAGAATGTCAAGAATACAATAATGCCATAAAGTATCCCTCCCTCTTAATATGGATAACAATGAGCCAAGTGTTGGGGTAGGCCTATTTTGGGGAGAAAAGACAATTTTGGAGCGCACACCATATATTGAAGAAAAGCAACATGTCGAAGATGGAGGAAAAGCAACATGCCAAAGATCGAGGAAAAAAAACACGACGCACATGCAAACAAACCGAGCCATGTTAGGGTTAGGGTTTTTGATATGATTGTAATGGCTATGAGCCGATAGAGTAGTATAAATAAAGTCCTAGGAGGTCTAGTAGGTCTAGTAGAGGTTGGTCAATGAGTTAGCGAGTTGGAAAATAATGGGTTTGTGAGGGTTAGGTCGCAGGTTGTGGAGCCTGGTGTGGTCTAGTCCACCTCATGGATTAATCTTGTCATAGGTTTTGGTTGTAATCATGGAGAATGTAATGCACACATCGCTTTCTCTAAAGAATGATGAATAAAAGAGCAGAAGATCCAAATCTTTGTGGACGTAGCTCCAGGGGGGTGAACCACGGTAACCGTGTTGTGTTAATGGTTGAGAATGATTATTTTATTATTTATGATATTTATCAGTTAAAGAATGGATGTTTAGATTACATTATTACAACGCGCAACATGCATGCATGGTCTCCTTGATGAATGAATAATAGATCTAGATGAATGTGTAATAAATATGATGCATAAAAAGAATACACACATCACATTCCCAACCCTTTCCATGATTGCAAACATCTAAGTCCTGTAGTCCCCCATAAGCTATCTTGGGTGAGACTGCACTGTGCACTTTGTGCGTAGTGTTGCCTTCTAGTTCACAAAGAGGGTCGATAGTTTGAGGGTTTTGTTGGAAACCTTTGAGATCATAACTTGGGTTAGCCCAAACGTCCACCACCAAGTCTACCTTGTCAGAGAGACTGCATTCACTAGTGCGTCGACTTTGAATACGTTCATTTTTCATTATTTTTCTACATATTGGAAGGGATAGACTAAAGAACATTCGCCCCAATAAATTTTCCAAGAATGGGTGAAAACACTTAAGAATGTCAGTATTCAATGGAGAGTTCCCCAAAATGTAAGAAGATGAATACCATCAACGATACACATTTAGTTGGCTTGCAATCTTAAATCCCAACCTTCCTCATCAAAGTCACTAAAAAAACATATTTTTAGTGCCATCCATGGGTCATGTGTGTACAAATCACGGATGTCTACGGGTTTCTAGTTGACAACTCACAGATGCCCTAAAAAAAGTTGAAAAATAAAATAATTCCTTATTTTTGGGCGGGGATTTCGGTTGGGCTCGTTTCCCAACCTCCTTGGTCCCGTACTCAATGGAATTCAACCTACTTAATCTCTTGAGGGTGATATATAGGCACCTTTGGGTGAATGTATGAGGAGTACAACCAAGGTGCAAAGTTATGTTGTTATATCTGCAAGTCTCCCTATCTCCCTTCATTCTTTGAGTAACATCCCCTTTTTCTGGAATTGGCTTTCCAATACTCCTTCTTCTCCATTATATGACTATAGGGTGTGTTTATATCCCTATTGTGTCATCTGAAGAAGGGATATTGTGTTGAGTTGATGCTTGAAGTACCATTGGAAGAACCTGGGAGGTTGGCTTTGACGCAATACCGTCGGTTCGAGTCAGGTTGTAACCACTCATCTTCACTATTTTCAATAAAAGGGTTCTCTTTCCCCCATACATGTGTAAATTGGTTTTTAGTTTTTGATATATGCTAACTTCTTTCATATACTGGAATATTTTCATTTTATATGTATGATTGGAATCTATAACTACCTTGTTGCAACATAGTTTTGGTCTTCTTTTACAAGTTCATACCAATGGAGATCAGGAGCAACATCGAAGGTGGAGAGCGAGGATCGACATCAGATGTAGGATACAAGGTGTGAGGCTTCTCCTTCTCTCTCTCTCTCTCTCTCTCTCTCTCTCTCTCTCTCTCTCTCTCTCTTTATCTCCTTAAAGTATTTATTCTTTTCATATAATCGTTGTATGTGGGTTATGTTTCTGCCTTTTATATGGTCAATCTTTGCTGTGACATGACCCAAAGTCACGGGGGAAAATACCATAACAGAATTGGTGACCATACTAGGGAACTATTCTCCTAGTTTAGGTCGGTCTTAGTGTTTCTTATGTTGTCTAGGGTTTTGTTTGTTTTATGGATTTTCTTTTTAGAGCATCCTCCATCTAGAAACTTTTGCTAAGTTTATGGAAGCCTCCTTCTTGTTTTGGTTTTTTTATTTTTCAATTCTAACTGTCTCATCTGTGTTTTGTCCTTTTATCAGTCATAGATATCCACGATTTTCCTTTCTATGACCCATGGATATCCACGAGTCATAGTTTACACAGTCACATATTTGTGTAGAAGTTGATTTTTGTTTTAGCCTTTTTTCTCTCAGTCTGGAGGGTCTGGGTTGGTTCTTCAACACAAGCTGAGCCTCCTGGGTGTGTGTTTACATTGAATTGCTTTATTAAAGTCCTTGAAAACTCTCAAATTATTTAAAAGTTCTTTCTCTTGGTTTCCTAGACTTTTCTTTTATGTTTTCCTTGGATTATTCAAACATAAAACTAATTTTTTTTTCTTTCTTTTAGCATCTTTTGTTAGTTTTGTTTTGGTAGAAATAAAAAGAAAACAAAAAAACTTAGATTTTCTGCTAGTAAGGTATCTTTCTTTCTTTAAATTTTTTTGCATGGTTATTTGAAAAAGGAAAATATGTTAGCCTAGGATTTTTTTTTCTTCTCACCTTAAAATCATTTCAAAAGAAAAATAAGAAAAAACATCCTTTGTTTTCTTCTTTTGATTTTCTCAAAAGGTTGCATTATCATCTTGCATCAGAAAGAAGAAATTTGCATTTAAAGGTTTGAAGGATTGTTCATGCATTTTCTTGTTGAAGCTCTTTTTCATTTGAAGAATTCACGTAAAGTTTTCTTTGCCAATGTTCTTACAAGTTTCATTTTTGCAAGAGTCTCAAACAACATCAATTTCACTCCATACCCTTTGAGTAAAAACAACCTCTAAAACGAACACTAAACTTAAAATGTACTAGACTTTGTTTCTAAGGTTCACAAACAAGTTTAGGGTTAGGGCCTTGGATTAGGATTGGAGAGATAACTCTCCAAGGCCATTGAAAAAACATAGGAGTTTGAGTTAAGGAGAGTCAAATCCAACTATTGTATAAGTGTAGTGTTGACATGGGTTTTTGGACCTTAGTCAATAAGGGGGATGTGACCCGGAACGAGGATACCTTTCAAACCATAAGTCACAATGAAGTGAAACTTCTGATGTCAGAAATATGTCAGGGAGACAAAAAAAATGAAGCCATCAAAACTAAAAACCAAGGAAAGTTGAAATTACAAAAAATAAAGGCAAAATAAAGAAGGATTTTCCAAAATTTACAAAGGGACCACTTTAATTTTATAAAAATTTAAGGGGGTTGTTCTTTGCCTCAAGAATTGTTGACATGCTGGGAGAACCAATTATCTCTAGTTTTAGATGATACATCTAAATTTATCTAAAATCAAAAGATAAGTTTCATAATATTCCCATCATTTATTCCATTTTCCATTGGTCCCACATAAGATGGATTAAGCAATATAAGCTCTAAAGTAGTACTCATAATCAACTTAATCTAAAATACATGAAACCAAACATAAGGAAATGTAAAGTTTTAATTTTCTTTCTAGTATTGAATAGAAGCGATAGAGCTAAGGACTTTTAAGATTAACATACATCTATTAAAGTTACCTCTTTTTCTCGAGATTGCTTTGTTTCCAACATGCCTATTCAGTACCATGAAAGATTTACCTTGATACCATGTATGCATTGACCCGCTTCCAGCGATCCTGTTCAGTACCCCAACGGGTTTGCATACACTTACCACACCTTATGGTGCTTTCAACTCTCTTATTCCCACCCTTTTGATATACTTAATTGTGAATTGCGTTTACGCAATTGGGTGAAGAGAGTGGAGTGGTAAAAGAGATGTTTTATTTAATAAAACAGATGTAATAAAATATAACCCCACAATATTTTCTCACATCTACCCATATAAAATATTTTATTATAATGTGGAGGGGATAGGGAGGGATTCAAGGATTTGACTAAAATCGACTCATTCCTTTAAAAGATGAGCCATACTACTTAGAACAAGTATCAACGTTCCTTCAAAGCCTTTGGGCCAGTGTATGTGAAATGGAAATTCATAAGAATAGACATTTAGATAAATGAAAACCCATTTAAATAAGAGAATATAACACTTCTAGAGTTACCAATCGACGTGGCATGGAAAAGATTCCCATATAAATTTTGAAAATAATGCAAAATCAAATCCAAACTAAGAATAAAGAAAATCCAATCAAATCCAATCAAATCAAACTCTAAGTCAAAAGTGAAATCAAACCACTAATCAAAATATAAAAACTTCAAAAAGAAAATTATAAACTTAAAAGAAAAGAAAACCTAATAAGCCATTATTATATGGAACACAATCAAGACAAGAATAAGAAATAAATATCTCAACATAAGAAAACATAATGAGATGCATGTTTTCATTTATGTTGAAATTGTGATTTATCATGTCTTGAATGCTTTGCAATGGACTAGACTTTTATTGTAAGACAAAATTCTAATTAAAGGGAAGCTATGATTAAAAATTCACTCATAAGTGTTTTACCAAAATATTGTCCCTTTTTGTTCCCTTTTCGAATCTTACTTCTTGAAAAAAAATTAATAAGCTTTTAATGATTGGTTTAAAGAGTAAACCTTAAAACACAACTTTAATGAAAAACATGAAAAGCAAGAGGAAAATAAATGAATAAGGTAAAAGAAATGATATTACCTTGGCTATAATTCAATATATCCTATAAACTTCACAACTGCTTTATTCAAACAAGAAGCCATAAACTGATTGAAAAAGAAACAAACTGAGAACTAAACTACTTCTAAACCTATTAACAATCGAAACTATGTACAATCAAATTTCCAATGAAACCATTCATGTTGCTTTAGTCCTGCAATGAAAACAAAATTGAATATTAGTAACAAGAATTGAAGTACCGCAAAATGAAAAACAAACACATCATAGTTACCTTTTTTATCTTCATTCAGAAACAAAGTAAGTATAACCTTACCATTCTTTCGAAAAATTTCAAGATATGAATCCTCAAGCCAATATGCAATTCTGTCATAAAAATCAAAATGCAGGTTATCACTTCTATGGATTAGATTTGCAAATGATAAGCATACCATTTGAAGATCCATTATAGAAATTAGAGTATTGGTTTGAGCCTTCCCATTGATAAAATGAATTGCTTCAAAATTTGAAATGGGACTATGAAGGTTTGATTTAATCAATGAATGAATGTGAAATGTAGAATCTTCGATCTCCAAAAGAATGAGTGCATTGTATTTATCAAAAATCAATTGAATAGAATCATCTCGCAACATTTATTTTTCCTTTGTGAATGATTGCAGTGAAAGAGCATCAAATCCAACTTTGTTAATGTTATGTTTAAAGATTATATCACCAATACTTGGCATATCGAAAGGATCAAATTGTGATGGAAAAGTGGATAAAGTGTCGTGCACATCAGAATCTAGGAAAAGATCAGGGTGTAAACAATAAAATGAATTAGAAATAAGAAAATTAAAAGGCTCTCTTGAATTATGATAATTAACATTTATATTTTCGAGACATTCCTCTTCACTTATCTCAATACTTTCACTATGTTTTGGTGATAAACTCTCAAACATTATATGATCATCAAGACTTTCACAATTTTTTTTATGGCATGCGTCTAATATTTCTTGTGAATAAGGTATTTGTGGATGAAGGTTTAAGGTTTCTTATTTATCTTGAAGATCAATATCTCTTATTGGTTCTATTAAAATATTAGAACACTTAAGATCATTCTCATCACCTATGTGTTCTCCACTAATTGAATTTGAGAACTGATTAGAGTAAGAGTTAGAATAAGATAAAAATACACCTTGATCCACAACCAAATCCTCTTTTGTTCTAACTACGATAGTAGGAGATTGAAGATGAAATTATTTGGAAGAAACACTAGTTTCCTCGTCAATAAAATCATTCTCAAAAGATCCTGCCTTTTTTGCTTGTTCAATTTTTTTTAACGAATCCATCTCATTCAAACAAAATCCATCTTGCAATTTGGTGTTATGATTTGTATCTAATTCGTTATTTGCAATTGAATCTTTTTGAATGAAAGGGACACAAGAATTTGAAATAAGATTTAGTACGAAAGATAAATCATCAAGATGAAACTTATAAAGAACATGGTTGACCTCTGTTGAAAATTTTTCTTGAGATAAATCATCCTTAATTAGTAGGGACTTGGATTCTTCACATAAATTATCGTAATCATAAACCTCAAAGKCATATAAAAATTCATTCGCAAATTGAAGCCAATAAAAAATAGAATAGGCCGAAAAAGATTCAAACCAACATTTGATTCGACCTCTAAAAGTGAATGCAAACAATCTGCATAAAACGTTTAAATCAATAATACCATGTTTGATACATTTAGACCAAAACTTGTTAATATGAGCCTTTGTAGATGTATTCCCTTCACCATCAAATGTGAGTTTCGACAAGAGAGAAGTTGTCTTATTGGGAATATTGGGTAATGAGAAATGGAAAGCATGTTCCAACACAGTAATTTGGGCAGGATCCATGAGAAATTAAATACATTTGAAATAAAGACTCCACAAGGCTAGCTTGTCAGTTTGACTGTCCTTCTAGTTCCATTTTGTTGACGTGGGTTTTTGGACCTTAGTCAACAAGGGGGATGTGACCCGGACCGAGGATACCTTTCAAACCATAAGTCAGAATGAAGTGAATTTGGAAAATTTTCAAGGAGACGAAAACAATGAAGCCATCAAAACTAAAAACCAAGGAAAGTTGAAATTACAAAAAATAAAGGCAAAACAAATACACTATTTTCCAAAATTTACTAAGGGACCCCTTTAATTTTATAAAAATTTAAGGGTTTTTTTTTTCCACAACATATAGCCGAGAGCCTCCTCTAACACATGATAGGTCACATGAAGGAAAGCCAAGGATATTTCCCCTCCGAAGCTTGACTAAGCATAGATGAGAGATCGTGTATTGGGGGTTTTTCCTGAAGTGACACTCACTCATCTGTCATCATTCCTATGCAAATGTTGAACCCGGTTTAAGTTTTACTGAAGTGATACTGGCCCTCTAGGCGTCCTTCCTATGGTGCTTTGGACATAGTATGAGATTTTCTGAAGTGACATTGGCCCTTTTATAGACAATGCTCTAGAAGAGCTTCAGGCTTTTTTACCCTTCCCATACGTTTGATCCCGAATGTCGATTGTACCCCCCAGAAACTGAATGCGAGTTGGTGACCTTAGTTTATTTTCCTAGGGATATCAGAGGTGACTACGGGGGTTTTCTGTGTTACCTGGGGAAAATTTTGTATCACTCTTTTCAGTACCGCTGGAGGGTGCCCTGCGAAGTGTGGGTACTTGCATTGGATAAGGTTGGTTAGTGGGGGTCAAGATAAATTCTTCTCACTCCTTCGTTCATTGGTCCATGAGACTTAATCAACCTGTGCCTACATCCAAAAGGTCCCTTTCCACTTTTTCATTGCTTTGGACTCAGGACCTTATCCACCTAGGCTGAAAATTTGGAAAAGTTGTTTGATTGCAATGTTTCTCTTAGGGATTTTGATTGGAGTGTTTCTTTGTATAGTTGGACTTAGTTTGTTTTAGTATCATCTCTTTTGGATCATTGATTCAGGGTGGTTGACCAACCTCTCTGCTAGTCGGGAAGGACCCTTGGTCTTTCTCTTGAAAGTGTGGAGCCACCTCCTAGAAGGCATGTGTTTTTATATCACTGGTTCACCTGAGTCAATGCATGAGAATTTTTTGGACATGAACAATCCCGCGAAGGATGAACCTGTGCGTAAGAAAGTTATGGCCAAAGTTCTGGAGGATACCAACCAAGGGACCCATTCCCAAGGGGATTCTTGTGTTTTTCCTTTCTTTGGAAACATTGGTGCCCTCTTAATGACCACTTTGAACATTCCTGGGTTGAATGTCGGACTATCGGTTTGGTTGTGGACCAGTTCGAATGTACCGAATGGTATTGATACTTCTCAGATAAGCAATTTATGTCATGTGTATCAAATGGATGTTGATCCTTTATCTTTTGCATAAGTGAAGTCTGCTCCTTCTTTTTCTCCCTCTTTTGGTGAAAGTTTTGGAACTAGTAACTAGAAGTCTAAAAGGAATAGGAAGAGGAAGAGTAAGAAGAAAACACCACCAACCTCTGGTAGTCATGTTGGAGACCTGCACCCGACCTCTGCTAGTCATGCTAGGGGAAAGAAACCATCCACTGCGAGTGAGGCTGGAAGAAAAATTCCAGTCACTGCGAGTCATATTGGCATTAGTTGAACAAACTTCGTCGATCATGTTGGAGACCTGTCAACAACCTATGCGGCTCATGTTGAAGACAAGAAACTAGTCGCTGCAAGTCATGATGGGGGTAAAATTCTAGTCATTTCTAGTCATACCAGATAAACGTTACCAACCTCTGCAAGTCATGTTGGAGATAAACACCTAGCCTTTGCAAGTCATGCTAGGAGTAACCCACTAACCGTTGGAAGTCATGCTGGGGCCATTGATATTATTGAGAATCCTATACATATAGGATGTAAGCCAAAGTTACCTTGTAAGGGAGACCACCTTATTCACATGTGCCCTAAAATTCAAGTGGTACAAAGAGTGTGGTCCTTATCTAAAGGCCCATCTAGTTCCGAGTCATATTCAGTTTCCCAACAATATATTCAATCATTGGTCGATGAAGTGGTCATGTTGATGCATTTTTTGGCCGATAATACTCTTGTTTTGGGGGGTGATGTGTCTCTTGACCATGTTTTCTCTCATTTTATTCAATCAATGGTCGAGGAAGTGGTTGAGCCGATGCAATATTCGTCCGATCCCACTCTTCTATTGGAGAGTGACTAGTCTTCCAAAGTGGTCGAGCCAACACAATCTTTGATTGATCCCACTCTCCTTTCAGGGAGTGATGCACCTTTTGACTATGTATTTATAATTTCCATTTCAATACCTTCTGAACAAGGGGGAATTACACTCTCTTCGATTATGCTCCCTCCAAGTCCTATGATGGTTTCCTTTGATTGGAATAATCTCGTGGAGCTTCGATTTCCTTCTTCTGCACCTTTCTAGATAACAGTTCTGGTTGAACCTATGTTGAAAGGTGTTCATCGATGTATTGTATATGAAGGATCCTCTGCAAGTATTTTATCCTCCTTGGCTTGGGAAGCTTTAGGTTCTCCCAAGATTGTGTCAACTACCAGTGAGTTACTGGCTTTTGACATAAAACCTAGTGAATGTCTAGGGATTCTTCCTTAGTTTCCTATCACCTTAAGTGGGAATACTATTCTAGTCGATATGTTAGTGGTTCCAACCCCTTTAGACTTTAATATGATTATTTTGCATGATTTTGTTTATGATATGAAGGCTTTGGTGTCTATGCTCTTTCGTGTGATTGATTTCCCTCACAATGGAAGCATTGTCACTATTGAACATCTTTCATCTGATAATCACCATCCTAGTTCAATTTCATCTCAGTTTTCTCCTTTGTGTGTTCCTAGTGTTTGAGTAGACTCTTCCCTTCCACGTGTGAATTATGTGGCATCTTATCCTCAATGTTCAATTGCTCATGAGATGGGATCTTTACAATTATGTTCTCCTTCTTGAGGCAAGGTCTCGACAATTGATCATGTGGTTTATCCAATGGGGGCATGTAAGCCTTTGCTTTCCCCTCTTGGCCCGAGTAATATGGAGTTTCCTTTTGAGTTTTATCTTACTGTTTGTGAGAACTCAAGCCTTGGTATTTCTGTGTTGTCGAGCTATGGTTTCATGGATGTTGAGTTACCTTCAGATGAGGCTATCCTTGAATCTATGCTTATGGATCTTCGACCTCCTCATGAACTAGATACTTTACTAGTTAGTTTCCAAAGAATCCCTTGGCTTGAGCCTAGCAATGGGCTCTACCTGGATAACTACTATGCATAAGCTATAAGGTTGTGCGGTCCCCTGTACATATTGTACTTTTAGAGTTTCTTGTTTTCAAGTTCCGTATCCCTTAATACTTGTTTTTATCAGAGGTTTCTATATTGGACTTATTAACTTCTGGATAATTTTTTTTGGTCTTATATAAAGGACTTTGGAGACATTTCCTTTGTTACCTTTTCGTTCCATGTCGATCCATTCTGACAAGTAATGATCTTGAAGCTGGAATATAGGTTAGATTTCATCTCTATGCATTTTTTCATTATTCATTTCTTGTTTTATTTTTCCTTAGGATCGACCCCACTGGGTTGTGACGTGGAACCTTCTCTATTTTTTAGAAGTGTCATAATTCATGTGGTAGAGCCTATCTTCCATGGGCATCCGAGCTTAGAACCCATTTGCATTTTTGCGCCCATCCTGTAAGTTTTCTTCTAGGCTAGAGAGTCCTGTTTAGTCCCCACTTGACGTTGCATTGAAGCCTCATATCTTGTCCTCAATATTATTTTGGCCATTACCTACAAGACTCCACATACCACATGTTGATACTTATATCGACACCTTTTTTAGATTCTTCAACAGGTATTGTGTTTCTTACTAGCATGTAGGGTAGGGTCATTTCTACCTGTACAATGCATTTATCTGTATCACTCACATATCTGCCATAAGTTCCACCCCATTCATTCATGAAATCATACCTTCAAGCGACTATAAAGGTGTTGTTTATGAATGGTAGAGCTTACCTCTTCATGGGTGTCCTAGTTAGTACCTCATTGGAATTTTTGACACCCATCCTGCATTTGTTTCAGTAGGATCGAAAGCCCTCTTTAGTCCCACCATGTCTTTGCATTGAAGCCTCATGACTTCTTCTCAATCTCTTTCTGGCTAATGCACCGATGAGGCTTCCAAATTTTTGTTGAGTTGTGATTGCATTGGATATTAACTGCTCGCTCTTTTAGGCCTAATTCCCACTTCAACTTGCCATCATTGAATCATTTTCTTATGCATTCCTACCAGTTGCTAGCCTTGCAATTTATGACTTTGTGACTCGACACCTTAAATCGAGAGGAAAAATCCCTTGAGTGTCCCTATCCTGTGCATGCTTCCTTGCATTGAGCATAGGTATGTTCCTTGCGCTTTTGTACTAGTTTTCTTTCCCATGACACTCATTTCATCCATTGTACTATAACATTCTTTTACTATTTTTTAGGCTTTATTAATATGAAAAAGACAAAAAAAATCAAAAAACCAAAAAGAGGGGGAAATGGTCTAACTCTTTTGTTGGCAACAATCTTTCCACCCTTGAACAAAGCACACTCTTTGAGTTAGTGTCTCAATATTTTGGGTTTAGTATGGATTTAGGAGACTCTTTCTCAATATTTTGGTTATTATTCTAACCATATGGAATGTTTATGGATTCCTCCTATATCACAAATGGATCCCAATTTACAATCCATGATGCCTAAGTCACATAATGTGTTGTGCTTTTGTTCAATGGAAGTTTCAACGTGAGTTGACCTTTCTACAACAAGTCTCTGAAATTTCAAGTTGGCCTTCCCAAGTCCATAAAGTACATCTCATTATCATAGGTATCTATGTCTCTTACTCATGCTAGTATAGAAGGTCCCTATTGAATTCTTGCTAGCGGGTCTACTCTTATCGACTTTGACACATTGCTTTGAGAGTATGAACTAGCGTTGCACTCTGGGCCTATTTACATTATTAATAGGTGACCTTGTGCTCAGTAGATGGAAAATAATCATTGGTCATTGACATAGTGGTTTCCCTTGTGTTCGACGTCAACAACAATCATCATCCCACATAGGGATTCATGCATTACTTTGGTTTCCATTTGACCCCATTGGTGGATTCCTTGTCTTTGTCGGTAGTCTCCATTATTGGCGACTATTTAGAGAGTCTTTGCCATGCGCTATTCCATTTGGTGCATTCCAGAGTCATACCTCGACGTGGTACTTACAATATTTCCATCCGATTCCTTCCAAATCTTTGGTATTCTGCTACTCCTCGTGCTGGATGATGGAGGGTGCCTTAATGCCTTCCTTCCAACGAATATCTTCCTATCAATTTCAACACATATTACTTTAGGAAAAGGATATAGAGTCATGTTTTATACCTTGGGGATTGCATTCATTAGTGGCAAGTTCCCTCACTATTGACAGTGAGAATACGACAATGTCCCATGATCGATAGATTCTACCAGGTGTTCAACTTCAACTCATTTATTCACACTTGTTAGTTTGTACCATGGTACCTTGACACCCATAATCATCATCGGTGGGTTATCTCACATTTGTTAACAATGTACATTAATGATCGGTAATCAAATAGTGTCTCACTATGTTCGACCCCAACACATCCATTCACATGGTGTAGACTCGTACCATGACAAATCATTGTGAATAATTTGGGTAAAGTACACACATCACATCTTTTTTGCTCCTACTTGACATATATTGTACAACCCCATAGACATTTGTACTTGAAGAGGATCAATTTGTTCTCTCCATTGGTTCCAGATATCCTCTGTTTTTATTTTGAGACATAGCTTCACCGTGTATCCCTTCATGGTTATGATATACTTTGACATGGATCCACTGTTTATTCCTTGTGGCCATGCTTACTACTTTATCTCACATGGATCCACTGTGTAATGTTCGTGGCCATGGACATCAATAATACTTTCATATATGCCATGTATCCACAATGTACTTGATTTGGCGGCCATGCTTACATCACTCCTGAGCATGGGTATGCTCCACTTGGGAAGAGAATACTCTTACTTGATCTTTGCTGACAGTTTCTATTCTTGGACTAGCTATTCGATAAATTTCATTGAATCTACTTCAATGAATCCTCTCCTCTTAGAGTTATAATGTATTTCAGCCATCATGTGCCCTTCTGACATCACACATTAGGGGGAATCTGTTATAGCACAATTTTCCACATTGCAATATATTTGTGACATGGTCCAACCCTTTCCTTGACTTGCAATCTTAAATCCCAACCTTCCTCATCAAAGTCACTTAAAAAACATAAAGTTTAGTGCCATCTGTGGGTCATATGTGTACAACTCACAGATGTCTGTGGTTTGCTAGTTAACAACTCGCAGATGGCCTAAAAAAAGTTGAAAAATAAAATAATTCCTTATTTTTGGGTGGGGATTTTGGTTGGGCTCGTTTCCCCACCTCCCTAGGCCCGTAATAAACAAAATTCAACCTCCTTAACCTCTTGAGGATGGTATAAAGGAACCTTTGGGGGAATGTATGAGGAGGACAACCGAGGTGCAAAGTTATGTTGTTGAATCTGCAAGTCTCCCTATCTCCCTTCATTGTCTGAGTAACATCCCCTTGTTCCATAACTTGCTTTCTATTTCTCATTCTTCTCCATTATATGAATATAGGGTGTGTTCCTATCCCTATTGAGTCATCCTAAGAAGGGTCATTGTGCTGAGTTGATTCTTGAAGGACCACTAGAGGAACCTGGGTGATTGGCTTCGAGGCAGTGCCGATGGTTCGAGTCAATTTGTAACCACTCATTTTCATCATTTTCAATAAAAGAGTTCTCTCCCCCCCATATATGTGTAAATTGGTTTCTAGTTGTTGATATATGCTAACTTATTTCATATACTGGAATATTTTCATGTTATATGTATGATTGGAATCTATAACTACCTTGTTGCAGGATAGTTTTGTCTTCTTTTACAGGTTCATACCAGTGGAGATCATGATTAACATCGAAGGCAGAGAGCGAGGATGAACATCAAATGTAGGATACAAGGTGTGAGGCCTCTCCTTATCTCTCTCTCTCTCTCTCTCTCTCTCTCTCTCTCTCTCTCTC
>SNQJ01S0046099.1:6380-34287 GCA_010110895.2 Picea sitchensis | reverse complement strand
TATTCTTTTCATAACATCGTTATATGGTCAATATATACTATGACATGACCCAACATCGCGTAGGAAAAATCCCATAACAACATGCACATGGAAATACTGAGCCTCAACCAAAGGAGCTTCCATACCAACTGAATTTCCAATATATATTTCAAGAATCCAATAACATAAAAACATTGTCACACCCATTCCACCTCTTGCTGCAGAAGTTGTCACTAACATCATCACGCCACTGCAAAATGGAAAAATTGAGGAAGAAGAAGAGGATTATCTATACACAATCCCATTTTCTATCGACATGGGAAATGCATCAAAATGCCCCCAAAAGAGGTCGATTGGAAGAAAAATATTGGGTCAAGCAGAAGAACAAGTCAACCCACCCGATGAAGACAATGAAGGAGAATTACAATTTATTCTAGAAGGTATGTATGAAATCAACTTTGATAACCCACTGCTAAAAAAGGACCTGGAAAAAGTATCCCAACAAGTCCTCTCCAAAATAAGTAAACATCGAAAGTAAAGAAGAAAATAGGCACAAGAAAGAAAGACACCCCTCAAATCAAGTGTCAGACCCCAGTATGAAGAAGCATAAGAGAAAGACAAGGAACTAATAATTGAAGCCCTCAAGAACAATATCATAATTCAAATACATATGCATATTAGAAGGGAGAAAAGAAAACATCAATCCAAACAATAAGTTAGGGACTCTGAGGTCATGGCCAAAACAACAAAAGAAAAAAAACAAGGGCAAAGAAAAATTAAAATTAAATGAAAATACCTTGACCTAACATAGCCCCAATTGATTTAACATAGGATCAATCATCACCAGTGCGACCGAGTCCAATTTCTTAAGATGTTTTTAAGTACCAAATATATACAAATAAAATAACCACAAAATATCCAAAGAGAAATATAGAAAACCCACACTTTATCATTATAGAAAACCCTTGAGGTAGGGAAACACCATACAATGGATCCTATTATGGAAGGGATCCTCTCTTGTTCACTTTCCTCTTCAAGGGGGAAACCTCCTAATGATCTAAATGCTCAAAATACAAAAATTCTCTTCTTCACATCCCAATACATTACTTGAACCCCTTTATATAGTGCTACCAACCAACTAAGAACATTATAGAGGAGGAACCTTCTAGTAAGTCCTCTTACATTTATTATGTTTATACTAATATATCTAACTACCATAGTGGGACTTATTTAATAATATAGTGGACCTAGTCCACTTTACATTGGATGACATCCACTATTATCACTATGCCCCCCCCGCCCACTACCTCTCTAGCTACACTACATAGTGTTAATAGTGGAGGCCATTCAATTTAAGGTGGACTAGGTCCAATGTATTATTAAATAAGGCCCACTATGGTAGTTAGATATATTAGCGTGAACACAATAAATGTGAGAGGACTTATTAGAAGGTTCCAACTCTAGAATGTTCTTAGGTGGTTGGTAGCACTATATAAAGGGATTCAAGTAATGTAATGAGTCAATTTTAGAAGTGCTGTATTTGGAGTAGTATCTCCTTAGGAGGTTTCCCCCTTGAAGAGGAAAGTGAACATGAGAGGATCCCTTCCATAATAAGATCCATTGTATGGTGTTTCCCTACCCTCAAGGGTTTCTATTATAAAGTGTGGGTTTTCTATATTTATCTTAGATCTATTGTGACATTTTTATATTCAAAACTTTGGTACTTAACATTTGGTATCATAACACTTTCCTTGGTAGGAATTGTGGACAATATTTTATTTTTTTAAAAGAAAAATAAGCCCGCGACACTCTAGAAAATTTATGTGGTTTTCGATGCAGAATTTGGTTGTATATTTGAGTTCCTATAAGGAAAAAAAGTAATTAAAAAAAAAAAAACTTCCAAAACAAAGTCCAAGAAGTGAAGCTATTGACATTTTTAAATCTGCAAATTTTCAGGGTTTTTCGCGGATGACAACGCACTTTTTCTGATTTCTGTAGCACCTATGGCTGAATTTTCCCAAACAAATTACACATTACAGAGGATCCTTGGTAGAACTATATAAAGGGGTTCAATCAATGTAACGAGTCAAGTTGAAAAGTATTGTATTTGGATTAGTAGCTCCTTAGGAGGTTTCCCCCTCGAAGAGGAAAGTGAACAGGAGAGGATCCCTTTCATAATAGGATCCATTGTATGGTGTTTCCCTACCCTCAAGGGTTCGTTTTGTAATAAAGTGTGGTTTTTATATATTTATCTTAACTCTGTTGTGGTATTTTTATATTTATAACTTTGGTACTTAACAAATGCCTCGACTCAAACAACTAGAGCACAATAGTTGACTCAATAGAAATATTTGATTGAGCAACCAACATGGAAGAAAAATGATCAAACCTCATAGCACAAGGCGATTAAGAATAAAATAGACTAGCAATCAAAGAAACAATAGAAAAATAAATGTCTGACAAAGGGAGTAGGGTATAGTAGAAAAATTGACTAAAAAACAACATACTAAGCAGACAAAAGAATAAGAACCAATAGGACAATTGATGAAACAATAACAGGATCAATCTACTCAGTAACCAACCCAAGACCACCAAAAGGGACAGAGTGTACCTTTAGTGCAATGTCTGGATTAAAATACACCCTCAACTCCCAATGCACTACTAGCTAGTCCATCCATATAGACAATACCATCAACACCAACATCTCAACAATATCTAGTTCCCAAGTAGACAAATCCTACTATATATCAGGTGCATAAAAGGAAATACCACAGGAAAAAACATGAGTTGACGTTCAAAATTTCTAAAATTTTCACAGCATTCTTCATAGAGGAAGACCCTAGCAAGAATTCTAAGGTAATATTTGACCTAGTTAGTTCTTTAGACAACTAAATTATGGACTTAAACCATGAAATCAATAAGGAGAGCATGTCAAGATGGAAGAGTTCATTCATATTGAAAAAATATTCAATTGTAAAGATAAAGAGAAGGCCACATGGCAAGAGTGCCTTATCCTAACTCAAGAAAAATTACATATAGACATACAAGGACTAACATAATGTAGACTCAACTTAATGAATAAATTGATACAAAAACTGGTCGACACAAATTTGTGGCTATAAGAAGCAAATAAGAGATTAGAATTTGACCAAATAGGAGCAATTCTGTAGAATGAGTATGAGAAATTTAAAGAATCGAAGGAAAACCTATAAGTAGTGAGTTCCCAAGAATCATCAATGAATGTAGTCCTTAGAAACTATCCCACATATTTTTTGAATACATGCAACAGACTCAAGGTGTAGCAAAAAATATTGAAATAAATCACACATGCAAGAACTAGTATGGTCGACCCACACGCCTGTGATGATCTAACTAGACAGATTGCACGATAAAAATAGGTCAAGACGAAGTTAATCTAAAAAAAACACCAATGGTTCTAGGATGGAAAAATGCACAAGTTGAAATAAGGATTGCCTCCAAACATATTGCATAAGTGGTCAAACAGGTACAATTAGAAGGATGAACAATATAATTCAAAGTTGGAAGTAGTACATGATGCTCCTCTCATAGAAAATATGGATTATATAAGTCAAATGAAATTCCTGGGAGTTCAAGCACAATATACTATTGAAGAATGGGAGTCATTTGAGAAATGAATCTAGTAGGTCATACCATACATCCACAAAAATTGCTTGAACCAATCGAAGAGAAGACCAACAACAGAAGAACAAAGCTGATCTATGTCCCCACCAAGGATGGAATTTCCTTTTTTTAGTCCAAGCTCTTCTATTTCACAACCTCCACACCTCGAGCCAAGACTGTTGACACCACCATCGCAAGTAGAGTATCCTGATTGGTCGGAAAATATCTAGGAGGAAATAAGATTAAGGGAAATTATGAAGGAAGTGATAGTAGACCAACTAGAAATTCCATAGAGGGAAAGTCCAAATTCAATAGTCGATCAACTGTACCAATCAAGTGCAACAACATTGAAAACATTAGTTAATCAACCAAGGTAGAAACACGCAACAAAACTAAAAGTCGAGCCAATCCTAGAAGAACATTCCACAACACTACCCCTGACCAACCAAAAAAAATAAATAGGTGGGCACACCCTAATAAGTGGTCAATTGAGATTTAGTCCTTAGTCATAATAGTTGACGATAATTTTCATGTCGATGACAAGTTGACTAGCCTTGGGAAAAATACATTTGACAACATGAGCGTAAATCATGAAACATCGTACACCCAAAAAGCACAGTCATCATCATCACTCACGTGAACATATCATCACATGTGGAAATTTTTCTAGAAGAACAACCCACATCAGGTAAACCAAGAGTCATGAGAAACTAGAGCCATCTTGAGAACAAGTATTGTGTGTTAGAAATTAAGAGAAAAACAATAGGCTAGCTAGAAACAAAAATATTTTTAAGAATTTCAAATCATTAGCTACTGTAATTTAGGATCAACAAAACATTAAAAGTTCTGATGCATAACCTAATAACATTAGTGAGAAAACAATAAAAATAATTTAGATCTGAGTATTACCATAGCTGCAGAAGAAGAACAAATGTACCTAAGTAGCTATTGTTTCCTTCCTCCAATGTATGCTGAGAAAAGGCTTAGAAAAACATAGATCAAATCCTCAGGGTAGATCTCCTCATGGGCATGGGAACAAAGCCAAGAAGGATTGTTAGTTTAGTAGGAAAAAAATCACAAGTCAACAAGTTGGAGAAACCAAATTCAAAAACACAGTCCAAGCCATTGTCCAAGCATTAGGGTGGAATACAAATCATTGTCCAACCTAGGGCTGAAAAGACAAAGCCACATTCAACCAAACTTTAAACACATGTGCCTTCTTCAATATGAGACAAATACCAACAGTCCAAAAATTATCATCCGTAATGTTTAGTCACAAGGCAGCGCAAAAAAACACATGGACGACACCATCAAAACATCAAGGGAAACACCAACAGACCAACAAGGGAAGCACCAACATACATCAAGGGCGACACCCATCAGACCAAAAAACTCAATGGAAAACACAAAGCAATCACGACCAACATGGCTAAATCCATGATCAGAAGGGGAAGACACCACTAATCCAAACAACAAGCACAAACAGACCCACTATAGGCTGGAGCAACCAAGAATGCACAAGAGGGAAGTTGAGAAGACGCTTGTAAACCTGTCCATAAGAGCCACAACAAATCTCAGTCTTAAACTCGACTTTGAGAAGGTAGATCGCAAGCATCAAGTGTGTCAAGGGAGGGGAATACCTCTCCTTTATATAGATTGTAGGTATGTAAGGTAGGGATAACATATTATTCCACTTGCCATAGATTTAGGGTTAGATTAACCCCTTGAAATAATAAATAATATTTCACAAATTAAAAACATCAAGTGTAAAGTCAACAAGATAATAAATAAAATTGAATGACGAGGGTTTCAAGATAAAGGAGATCAACTTTCTTTAGGATAAAGTAAAGTCCAATATATAAATTCGAACCAACACATAAACATAAATTTAGGAGGAATAACTCAAGCAAGGGGTTTCAATAATAAACAATAAGACAAAGTCAAAATTCAAGTCCTTCTTTAGTGGCTGTTTGTCCACAAGAGTCCCACGATATAGATCATAAGTTTTTTTATCATCCTAGCATATGAGGAAGGCCAATGACACGATCATGCCTTTCTTCTTAAGTGCTTCTAGGTCACATGGACCATCCCAGGAGAGAATAAGGTCACACATCATCTTGGCTTGGTACTCAGACCAAGAATCTACGTAGTCCCAAACCAGGATACCCTAGAAGACATCCGGGGGCCCTAGATCATAACTAGGGTCTTAACCAACAAGGTACACAACCAAGGATCAATCCAAGCACTAAGAAAGGATTCCCTGGAACACATATAGGGTCCCTAGAACAAATCTAGGGACGTTTATCATCAAAATGCTTGGTCCTTGCCCAAGAACCCCATAAATACACTAAGGGCCCAAATATGGTCTTTTTCCATGGCTCTAACTGCTTGGTCCCATACCAAGAACCCCAAGAGTGTACTGGGGGCCCTAGATCACAACTAGGGTATTTTCCATCCTCCCAGATAATGGATCTTCCAGCTTCATTAATTTTAACACTCCCTCTCAACAAGAAAGACATTCTCAACAAAATCAAGCTTGTCTCGAAAGTACAAAAACTTTGTCAATGATAGGGGCTTGGTGAATATATATGCATTTTTTTTCATAGTCAGAATATAATGAATACTGAGAATGTTCTTCTGGACCATGTCTTGAACATAGTGATATCTCATCTCAATGTGTTTTGATATATCATGAAACACATGATTTTCAGAGATATTTATGCAACTCTGGTTATCACAGTGAATTACTGTGGGTTCCATCTCAACACTGAACAAACGTAAGAGCATCTTTCTGAGCCACACCGCTTCTCTACTAGAAACACTAGAAGCAATGTGTTCTTTCTCTGCAGTGCTTTGGGCTATGGTGCCCTGTTTCCTACTGGACCAGGAGATCATAGTTGAACCCAAGCTGAAACAATATCCAAAATTTCTCTTCTAGTCCACTGTACTTCCCATCCAATTTGAATCTAAAAATCCATGAAGCATTACACCTCCACTAAAAGTGTATCTGAGTCCATAAGCTATAGTCCCTCGAACATATATGAGAATATACTTAGCAACAATCATATGAATGTGTTTTGGATCACACATAAACTGATTGAGGGCGTTCACTACATAACAAATGTCCGATCTGGTGTGTACTAGATACATCAAATACCCAATAATCTGACTATATACTGTAGGGTCTTCTGGATCTGAACCTGTAGCTTGATCATGTAACTTCTTCAGGTTAGAAATAATAGGTGCGATCAAGGACTTACAGTCCAACATCCCAAATTTGTGAAGCACATCAACTGTGTAGTTACCTTCTAAGAGAAAGATCTCACCATGTTTTTTCCACACCTCTAAACCAAGAAAGTAATGCGTAAGACCCAATTCCTTCATTTCAAATTATGCTAACATATCCCTCTTAGTTTGAGCTATCAGATGTTCCTCTCGAGTAAGGAACAAATCATCCACATATAAAATCAAGATAACATGATGATTCTTCACAACCTTTATATAAAGGTTAGGATATTCTATACTCTTGGAGAACCCAAGACTCTAAATAAAACTATCAATTCTTCCATACCAAGCTCTCAGATCATGTTTATATCCATAAAAGGATTTCTTGAGTTTGTAGACATGGGATTCGTTCCTGTGGATCACAAAACCCTCAGGTTGCTCGATATAAACCTATTGCATTACTTCACCAATAAAAAAATGAAGCAAGAGAAATGGTGACTTTGATAGAGGTATACTTGGAAATAGGAGCAAAGATCTCATCATAATCAATTCCCGCTTTCTGAGATAAACCACGAGCCACAAATCTATATTTGAATTTTTCAACACTGCCACCTGCTGAATGCTTTATTTTGTAAATCCATTTAGAGGTCACTACTTATTTTCCTTGTGGTATTGGGACCACTTCCCATACACCATTCTTCAATATTGACTCATATTCTTCTACCATGGAATCCTTCCACACTTTATGCTTGGAAACCTTATCAAAAGTGGAAGGTTATGAGTCAATCACAAGATTCAATTGAGCTATCAAACTTGAGTACTTATCTGGCTTATTTCTTTTTCTAAAATTACCTTTAGGTGTTGCATGCTTTTCTACTTCCTTTAAAATTTCACGGCACCAAGCTAGATTCCTTTTGACATAAGTTTTCTCTAGGGGAAACTCAAAAAAATACCTTATGGGATCCACTGAAGGCTATCTGGCCTCCTCCCTATGCTCATCTGAAAGTTGTGAAACTGAAGGCTATGAAGATGGAGCTTCTTGCTCCTCTATATCACAGGGAAGCTCTCTGGAATGACGAAAGGAAGCTTCCTCATGGAAGGTCACATCTCTACTGACCTCTATATATTTGTTCCCTAGCACATAGATTCAATATGATTTAGAGGTCTCATTGTACCCCCAAAAAGTGCCTTTCTTTTCAGAGGGCTCTAACTTAGTCCTCTTTTCTTTTGGTACATGAATGTAGATAAGACTACCAAATATTATCAAGTGATCAACTGAAGGCTTCTTACCCGTGAAGACTTCTTCTTGAATTTTCTCTTCCAAGGATTTATGAAGACACCTATTCTGAATATAGATTGCAGTACTTACAACTTTGTCCCAAAGAGATAACGAAAGATCCTGGTCGTACATCATAGCCCTAGATGCTTCAAAAATTGTCCTGTTCTTTCTTTCTGCAACCCCATTCTGCTGGGGATTGAAATGCACTGTCATCTCCCTCTTAATCCCATAATCCTGGTAGAGATCATCATACTTGTGGGAGTCAAACTCTTTTCCATTATATGTTATGAAAACACAGATATGTCTACCTGTCCGATTCTCAAGAAAATCCTGAAATTTACTGAAGGATTCATCTTTAGTTTTCAGAAAATAAATCCAGGTTTTATGGGAGAAATCGTCAATATAAATGATATAATAAAGACAACCATTCATGGATGTAGCACTCATAGGTCCACATAGATTAGAATGAATAATATCTAAGATACCATTAATTTTTCTATTACTGTGAGGGTAATATTTCTTTGTATTTTTACCAAGAGGACAACCTCTACAAATACTATCATGCTCAAAAGGAAAAACTGACATACATGTTACCATCTTTTGCAAATCTAGGAGAGCATTATAGTTGAGGTGTCCAAACCTTTTATGCCATAGTTCGTAGGGGTTGATCATCTCATGAGATAATGATTGAATAACCTGAACTGATACTTTGTAAAGCCCACCTTCTTGAACTCCGATTATCATAGCTGAGCTCATACTTTCATTTGATGGCCACATAAGACCCTTTTCTTTGGAGAAGGCTACTATGTACCCTTTACTTTCTAGAATTGCAATTGGAATATGATTTTTCTTTAAACCAGGAACATAAAGAATCTTTTCAACATGAAATACATTACCTGATTGAAGGTAAAAAGAGGCTGATCTAGCTCCTTTGATGGCATAAGTGCCATCATCACCCAATTATACCTTCACATTGAACTTCCTATCTCGGTAGTTCACAAGGTTCTGTCTGAAGCCTTTCATGTGCTTGGAGGCCCCACTGTCCACTAACCAAATTTATTTTGATTTGGTGAAAACACATGAGAGAGATAAAACAAGATAACTCTCTTTGTGCTGCTCTTTTTCTTTAGAAGAAACTATGGTTCTCTTTCTTTGAGGCTCTTCTTCCTCAGTTGCAACTAAAGCATGGAACCTACCTTTCCGTTTCTGCTTTGAAGGAGGGTTCTTGCAATATTTTTCATAATGACCTAGCTTGTTACAATTCAAGCATATTACTTTAGACAAATGAGAGTGAGTATGAGAGTGCTTACCTTGAGGTTTCTTACCTTTGACTTTGTGCTGAGGAAACCTCTTGCATTTCTTGGCTTTGGCAGAAAGAGCATAGTCTTTCTTAGTAGAGGGTTCATTTCTGCTTTTAATTCTTCCTTATTCTTCCAAGCAATCACGTCGTAATCTCTCGAAGTTGGGTTGAACTTCTCTTCCATTTACAGATGAGACAAATGTCTCCCATGATTATGGAAGACCATCTATTTCTATTTGTACAAGGTCATCATCATCTAATGCAACTCCAATTGCTGCAAGATAATCTCTTGTRTGAGAAATTTTGAAAAATAAAGCAGAGATGGTTTCATCCTTTCCCATCGTTAATGTATGTAGCTATTTCTTCAAGATCCTCTTCTAATTAGGGAACTTCTTTTCATATAATTTTTATAGGGCATCAAGGCATTCSTTTGTTGTCCTTAAGTGGGAAATGAGAGGCATCATACTATATTTAACTGAGTAAAAAATGACCCTCTTGGCTTTGGCCTGCCTCTTCTTATAGGATGCTCTTCCTGCATTTGTAGCAGGTTCTTCCACTACCTTGGTAAGCATCTCATCGAAATCACTTTTTTCCAGGATATTGAAGACCCTATCCTTCCAGGAAGTGAAGATTGAAGCCCCTTCAAGCCTATATTCTGCTTTGACTGAAGATGAAGCCATACTGAAATCTGTTTACATGAAAGATATGATACAAAAAAAACTTACTGTTGATATGAAGTACAAACCCTTAATAGAGGATACCTAGGGCTCGAAAGGCAAAACCACAATCAAACCAAATTTAAACACAAGTTCCTTCTTCAAGCTGAGACAAATACCAATAGTCCAAAAATTATCAGCCCTAATGTTTAATCACAAGGAAGCAGAACAAAACATAGAGGCGACACCATCAAAACATCAAGGCTAACACCAACATACCAACAAGGGAAACACCATCATAAATTAAGAGAGACACCCAAAATACCAACGACCTCAACGAAAAGCACAAAGAAATCACGACCAACAGGGATAAATCCATGATAGGCAGGGAAAGACACCACTAATCGAAAAAGCAAGCACAAACAAACCCACGATACGTTGGAGCAACCAAGAACACACAAGAGGGAAGCTGGGAAGACCCTTGTAAACCTGTCCAGAAGAGCCGCAACAAATATCAGTCTCAAACTCGGCTTGGAGAAGGTAGATCACAAGCATCAAGTGTGTCAAGGGAGGGAGAGACCTCTCCTTTATATAGATTGTAGGTAGGTAAGGTAGGGATAACATATTAGTCCACTTGCCATAGATTTAGGGTTATGTTAACCCATTAAAATAATAAATAATATTTCACCAATTAAAAACATCAAGTGGTAAAGTCAACAAGATAATAAATCAAATCAAATGAGGAGGGTTTCAAGATCAAGGAAGCCAACTTTCTTTAGGAGAAAGTAAATTCCAATATATAAATTCGAACCAACACATAAACAAAAATTTAAGAGGCATAAATCAAGCAAGGGGTTTAACCAATAAACAACAAGACAAAGTCAAAACTCAAGTCCTTATTTAACCGATGTTTGTCCACAAGAGTCCCATGCTATAGATTATAATATTTTTATTATCCTAACATACGAGGAAGGCTAATGACGTGATCATGCCTTTCTTCTTAACTGATCCTGTTACGAGAAAAATCTCTCTATGTCTAGGAGTAAACCACAACATACGGAAATGACTGCAGAAATAAACTCTAATATCAGGTATGCTATATAAACAAATACATTAGAAAGACAAGATAAAAGGCCTACCTCATCCAGACGTTCGATGAAGTCCATCGTTGAGCACTTGACAGAAAGCAATACACCTGCAACTTGTCCTCAACAACTAGGAAACACAAGCATATGGTGATAATATATAATGTTAGCACATTCAATAGCATAATCCATCAACATTCATAAAACATATGCCCATGGAATAACATTTCAAATATTTGCAAGATATTAATTGGACGAGAAAAGAGTATTTCTATTAAAATGTAATCAATAGAAGTGAATGAATTAAAAACTTCCATGTCGACACGGTTTGGAACCGAGAAACTAAGTTCCTTCCAACTGGGCCTCCACCACTTCTATCCTCCACCAAAGGAAAACTCATATAAGAGAGACAATGAGGTTCTCAATCAAGTAGGGAAGAGCTCGGGGGCTAAACAATCTATTCAGACTTAAAAAGACAAAGGGATGCAGATTCAATATGAAGTGGATAATTTCTCCAGAGTAACTTTTCTCTCAAATTTGAATTCTTCTCCTCTTTCCATAGCTTAGATTTGGCCTATTTGTAGCCTTCAAGTGGAATTGAAGGGTCAAGTCGGAACATTTCCAATATATGGAAGGTCAAGGATCATGGATCTCATGACGTGACATGGAATCCCGACACCATTTTTTAATTTTGGGCACAAATCTAGATGTACGCAGGCTGTAGTGGTGTAACCTACGTATACACATGATGTACTATAGTTAGGGCATGTATATTTGGAAAATTAATGTTTTTATCCCTGGTATTTGCAAAAAGGGACTTCAAGTCTGCATAGAGAAATGGAAAAAGGCATTCTGTACAAGTTTGAATGGGGTGAGGCAAATATTTCTATAATAGATGCCGCCTAATGTGTGAGGTCAGAGGAGTATTCGCGATGGGAAAAATACATTATAAAACCCATAAGTGGAGTAATGGGGACCCAACTGGAAGAACTAGTTTCTCATTACAATTTGTACTGACTTTGCACACATGGATGCCAATCGAATTACACTACAGATCCATGTGAAAATATACCAAACAACTGTCCATGGCCATGAATAGGAAATAAAAAGGTGGCTACATGCCAAAGGTTGTCATAGTCACGAGCAAGGCCCAGTCAAACCCGTCTCAAAATCAATCTGAAGATATCTGTATACAATGGAGTACAATCTGATCTCCCATGATCATTGAAGTCACATAGGTACTGGTCCATTGAAACGTAGCAACAACTCAGGAAAGCTGGGACTATAAAATGATGTCTTCAAGTCTTCTTTACAATCCGCCAAAGGTGAAAGTCTACATTGTGTGAATAAAGGAGTTGAGATTGAACACAATGCAACTTCGTTTGATTACCGATCATTGAGGTATGCCATTAACAAATGTGAGACAACCTACTGATGATGAAATTAGGTATCAAGGCACCTAGTACATTCTTACAAGTGTGAATAAAGGATTCGGGGTCGAACACTTGAAGAATCTATCGATGAAGAGACATTGATGTAATCCCAACTATCGATGGCGAGAGAACCTACCACTAATGACTGCAAGACTCTAGGTACTCATAGGACTCTCGGTCTCGTCTCTAGAATAGATGAGATGAAGTCGATGGAAGGATACCCGCTAAAAGGAGAGAATTAAGGCATCTCTCATCATTCAACATGAGGTACAAATAAGGAGCTTGATGATTTGGAGGAAATCAGACGAAGAAGATGTTCATGAACCAATGAACCTATGCATCTTTCACATGTGCTAGATGCAAGCGGTACATGAAAAAGACCCTCTGAATAGAAACCAATGAAGAAAATTGTTGACAAAGGCGAGGAAACCACCAATAAGGATAATGGAATCCAAGAGACTTCACGAATCTCAACATGTGTCTTGTCGTTGAACACAAGGGAAACCACCCAGTCAATGACCAATGATAAAATGTCGACTGCTGGGTTCAAGGTTACCTACCAATGAGGAAAGTAGGACTAGGGTGTGCAATAGGACTATGACTTCATGTGATTATGAGACAAACTGAGGGTATGGACGAGATGAAAAGTCAAGAGTTCTGAGGAGTGGTTGACACAAGTTGATATAAATCCTTTGAATAAGAGCATGAGACATATGGAAGACTATGGCATCATAGAATTAATGATGAAACTTTGAGATGCAGGAGGCATCAATCAAAACTCTCCATAGGTATTGGAAGAGTAACCAGTAGGGAGAGTAGACTCTCTGTAACGAGCTCAACTTCCTAAGGTCATGATAAACCCAAAATTTTGATGACAAGTGGACTAAAAAATTTTGTGCTTTGTTCAAAGGTGACATGACTGCTGCCAATATAAGATAACACTCCCTTCCCTCCCATATTTTATTTTATCATAGTCAAATGAATGCTATGATACAGAGGAGGAAACAAGTGTTGCAAGTGAGAAAAACTAGTTCTAGCACTAGAACATACCTATGCTCAATGCAAGGAGGTGCACGTGGGAGATGGATACTCGGGGGAATGTTTCCTCCTGGGTATAGGGTGTCAAGATGCAATGGATATAAACGAGGCTCTTCTTGGTTGAGGATGCAAAATGCTGAGGTGAACGACTTATAATGCAAAAGTGAGAACCAAAAATAGGCTCAATACTACAAGTAAGGGCATGAGATGCAATTACAACTTAACACCAAAAAATGTCATTTTTCGTAATCTTAGTCTACTTGGTTTGAAAAAGGGATGAACTTGCACCAAATAGACATCCTTTCAAATCCAATTTACGAGTGTGAAAGAGACAATTTCACTCAGCTATCTTTTTTCTTTTTGAAAACGAGTCGGAAAAGAGATTAAATCAAACTCACTTAGGAGTACTCCTCTAGGTATATGTCATCATGTTTATGAGTAAGAAATGAGGTTCAACATAAAGTCATGTGTTAGCTATAAGGAACTTCCGGTCGTATGGAAAAAATATCTGCATGGGCACCGAATGAAGCAAAGGATCTAACTAGGGTACCTGCTGGTCCCTTCATTTTTGAATTTGAAGCTACGCAAGAAGGAATACAATCCTAGTTTTGGTTTAGCACGAGTTGCGCAAGCTACAGAAGAAGCTACACAAGAAGGACTACAATACCAATTTTGGTTTAGCACAAGTTGCGTAAGCTACAAAAGAAGCTAGACAATGGAGCAAGGAAAAGTAACATAAATTGGTTGTGGAAAAGGATAGCGCAACACTAGCAAGGCAAAAGTAGTTACAACAGAACAAGAAAGCATGTGCGCCCAAAGCCAAAATATCCCAATCAACTTAGATATATGAGATGTATACGATTGTAAAAGGGATTTTTGTTCTCTCTCAATTCTGGGTTCTTGTTCTTGATAGGTTGAGTTTTGTTGTTGTTAAGAAAATGATGTACATGTAATCTGTATTTAGTTTTGGTTAGATAGAGCTCTGCGACATGAGTCCAGAGTCAAAAGTTTGTAATAGAGTACTGAGCTGTATCAATGAGATTGTGTTCGATGATTTATGAAGATAATAGAAGAAGAAGGACCCAAAATTTTAAAATATAATGTGTCATATTGTGTTTATGATTATGCATTGTATCTTTACAGTACTTCTTTATGCTTAATAATCTCAACATGATGTCTCCATGTATAAATGATTTTCACAACTTAAGTATCTTCTGTTCTTGTATGCATGAGTTCAGATCTGTTCTGTAATTGGTTTATCTTGTGCAAGATCATGGTGAGTCTTGAATATTTTGGGAACCCACCCAAGCATTCTCCTTTCCCTTCCCTATCCTTCTGTCTTGGTTGTGCTTCGGGTGATACTTCTTCTCTTCGGAGGATATGAAAATGCCAACGCTCTAGAATACATGGTAAATTTTGTTGGTAACCTAAGAAGGACCCTGGTCTGATCAATTCCGCGCTAACAAAATTGTTCCGTTGTCGGGACCTGCGTTAAAAGGGAACCTGTAGGGAGAATTCTTCCATGGATTGATAGATATAATATTCACCAATGGTCGGAGAGAAATTGCGATGCTTTCATATGGAAAGAAGCAGAGCTGAAAGGAAAATCTGTGAAAGATACACCGGAGGTAATCTTTTACTCAGAAATATCGAGCGACCAGTACGAGATATTCTGGGTTAAGTTCCCGGAAGAAATTTTCCACTCGATAGATAGGCTGCAATAAGCTCCAGAATTCCAAGAATGAGTCAAGAGGACCTGTACTTGGGATACAAAAAATATTGCAACACTTCATCATCTAGATAGCCCAGTAACACGAGCAATCGATTTCTGGGTCAATACCACATTAGAAGCTTACATTATTGATTTTGCAGCTAAGAATCACCAATCTTTTTCATGAGCAAAAGAAGATTTCAAGAAAGACACAGGGGGAAGACTGTTGAGAGAAATCCCCGTACGGATTAAGGTTTTCTTGATGGAAGAGGGGATGCTGACTATGTCCCCGACTGAGATGGTAGCGTAAACAACCTCGCTTGGGGTGGGGTGAGGTTAGGTTAGAGTCATGGCCTGAGAGAGGGGAGAGGGTTCTTTGAAAAATGGGGGAAACAACAAGAAATGGACTCAAGAGACAAAAAATCCTTGAAAAGAGCCACCATAGTTGAAAAGTGGTGGTGTGGTAATATAAAGAAAGCAATAAAACAATCCGAGAAGTTGCAGAAGGAAGTTGGAGCAGGAGAAGTAGAAGAGGGATAGATGGAAGAGTTGTGGAAGAGGAGAAGACATGAAAGACTGGCCAGTCAAAGATTAAGTGGACAATAAAGAGAAGGTTTAGAAGCAAGGGAGAAGGAAGTCAACGTGGATCTTGAAGAGGAAAGAGAAGATTCATCCCCGATGCCAGGAAAGATTGGGAATCCGGCTGAAGAGATAAATCCATAGGAAGAGAACGAGACACCCCAGATCAAAGAAACCTACCTCGAAGCCAGTGGCGCTAGCCCCGAATCACCCATACCCCAATTGTCTTCTATACCAGTGGTAAATTCGATACTACCTTCTTATGCCAATTTTGTTCCAGTACAACTAGTTACTCAGTTACAACCGAGAAGTGTGAGTACATGGAGGATATTGGGATCCCCTGGTAGGTCGCAACTAGGACCATTAGGTTTTATTTTGATAGGAGCAGGTAGATCAACTATGGATGGTAACGCGGGAGGTTTGATTGCTCGATACCCATAATTCTGGAGTAAAGGAGACGAATATGTTGAGCAACATTGGTTCTTGTGTGAAGCAATCTGAAGGTCTAGAGGGAATCATGATACAAATAAATTGGTTGAATTCCAAGCTACCTTGAGAAGCCGTGCTCTCAAATGGTACATGAAGGTTATCGAGCTAGGTGTGCCAGAAATGCAAGGTCAAGCATTTACACTTGACCAGGTACGAACAAAGTTCATAGCGAAGTTTAATCTACCTCAGTCAGAACAACAAGCTCTATCTGAGTTGCACGAGATTCAAAAAAGGGAAGGTGAATCAGCCTAGGAATACAACTAGAAGTTTAAATATGCTATAGGGAGGTTAGGACATCAAATTCATGAGGAACATCAAAGAGAATGGTATATTAAGGGATTTCTACCTTTGACACAGATTCTGTTAATGCAACAATGAATAGCCACTTTTACAGATGCCTTGGAACAATAAATGAATATTGAACACATAGATGGATATCCGGGGAGAATGAAAGTGACCAGAACCCAAGTAGATGAAAATTTGGCGCAACTACAAGGGAAAATATCAGTTCTTACAAAAAATATTCAATAATTGACGATACCTAGACCAGGATGACCATAGGTCTGGTGTACCAGATGTTACACGAAAGGACATCTGGTTAAAAAATGTCCACGAAAGAGGGGAATGGGACCTCCTCAAAATCTGATGGGACCCTCACCAGGACCCACGGGAGGATTTGCATGAGTATCTACGAATTTACCATTCCATAACCCGACCCCATATCATGCTTTTCTAGGTAGCCAAGCAGTGCCAACAATCGAGTATTGCAATATTTTCCGAATCCATGGATATGAGCGAAGATAGTGCCCCATTATTAAGAAGTATTCAACAGTACCAAATACTATACATTGTGAGTTTTGCGCATCTACCACACATACTACCAATTGGTGTAGAGTGTTGGATGCACTTACAGACATGCTGGATCGAACAACATTCAGGGTGAATGAAACCCCTTAGGGACCGAAAAGAGGTCAAGGAGGTGGAGCCAGAGGAGAGTTTAGAGGAGGAAGAATTCAGGGAAGAGGACGAAGTAGATGCTACAACTTTGATGAGAAAGGCCATATGACTAGTACTGTCCTCATCTGAGTTGGCCATGGTGCTCTCACTGCAGAACCAATTGGCACGCAACTAAAGACTGCCCAGAACTAATTGAAAAATGGGAAGATCGGGTACGTTAATGAGGAACTAACCTCATCAGTTCAGATATCAAGAGCGTTATTAGGGGACAACTTCCCAACTTTAATATCTTCACTCAAGGTGGGGCAAAGACTGGTGCTGATGCTAATAATTTACCTCATATCCAGAAATAAGCGCCTAAGGAAGACATGTATGATCCTCTGAAACATAAGTTGTTCTTTAAAAATTCTATAGAAGTATTTCAGAATATCCCTAGCCCTGAGATGCAAGAGAAACCCCCTCAGTCTATTGTTTACCCTAATATTGCGCAAGTCCCTACTTCAACCCCTGCACCTAAAAACCTTGTAGTCACACTGAGACAACCTGAGCAACCACAAAATGTAGTGGACCTTTGGTTTAAATTATTTTATGATATTCTTGGGGATGACTAGTTAACATAAAATTTGTGCAATGTGCTATAGCTAGTTCTAGGGAATGAAGAATCCACAGAAGCAAGAATAAGGACTAATCTTCCTGAGAAGAATACTCAGAGAGTGCAGAGAAGAAAAGTACGAACTGGAAAAGAGTTTAGATTAGTGGCCCAACTAGATGAGTTTGAGATTAAGGATGTTATGTTAGATCTAAGATCTGATGTTAACATACTTCCTAAAAATACTTGGGAAGCCTTAGGAAAGCCCCAGTTGAGACATTCCCTAATACAACTAAGAATGGCCAATCAATATTGTATTTTCCCAATAGGAAGACTGGAGAATGTGGAAATAGATGTTGCAGGAATGAAGACTGTAGCTGATTTGGAGGTGATCGAAATCATGGGGGATAAGGACTCTTATCCTGCACTACTTGGTATTGATTGGGCCTATGACAACTGTGCGGTGATTGACCTAAATAAAGACACTATCAAATTTGAGGCAGACATACTCAAAGTTGTTCAACCCTTGGATCCGTCTGTATGCCCCCGATACACGGAGCCAACATACAAAAATATGGAAGGAGAAGACTTGGATTAGTTGTACACTGTAACAACAGGAACACGAGAAGATTACATAAATACTACTGTTGATGGATCAGTAAGTTGGAGGAGTATACAATCAGCAGACGAAGATTCAGAACTGGCATTTGATGGGTTGGAACTGAGGTCAGAGAACACCCAATATATGATGGTACCTCAGGACTTAACAAATTTCTGGTCGGCATGGAAGAAAAGGTAGTAGAGGATCAAAGGCTCTGGTTATTAAGGTTGATTGTCATTGATGTCAAACCTTGAAGAAATCCCTATAGCATAGAAGTTTGGGTAATGAACCCAAGTTTGTTTAATGTAAATATGACTCATTATTGTCTTTTCATGGTTGATAATAAGTAAATATGGATTAACTCCAAAGTGGTCCCCTTATGGTGAAATCCCTCATGAGAAGACGCTTTGCGGAGTGAGAGAACCCATGCTTAATGGTGGAATAATTATATGAAGGACAATGAATTTTTTAGTGAAACTATCCTAGATGCATAGTTCTTGTCATGCCATTTTTGGTGGTATGTGGAACGTCACATAACTCCTCACGGTTAGAGAGTTATGGCCATGTGAAGTTGGAGAACCCAGGTTTGGGTAATGGACCCAAGTTTGTTTGATGGATAATAGTATGCGTTTTGATATATTTGCATGTGATACTATTCTATATGGATAGTACATGTCATTCCATTTCTGGGGGTATGTGGAGCATCACATAACTCCTCACAGTTTGAGAGTTATGGCCTTACGAAGTTGGAAGACCCTCATATGTTGGCTTGAAGCCCCAAAAGGTCAAAGTAGTCAACGTGGTTTAAGAGATTTTAGAAGGTAAATAATAAAGTGAAGTGATGAGTGTACTATAATTCAAAGTGAATACAAAATAAATTATTTAAATAATAAATTTAATTGAGAAATTAGAAGTGGGTTAACCCTAAAATAAGGAAAGTGGGCAAAGTGACCTAGAAGATGTTTTTAAGGAAGCTACTTGGAGAGTATAAATAAGAGGCAAGGCTCTCTCATTTGAATCACACTTGATCATATTGAATATCTATAGGTGTCTGAGGTAACCAAATGATATCTAAGTCGAATTTTTGAGGAAAGTGAAGAAAATAAGGCTGGAATTCAAGGAAGGATAAATTCTTTTGATGATGCTTTCTAAGGTATGTTTTTTTTCAGGTCATCTTACCATTTTCGCAATAATTTTTTTTTCTAGAATTATTCAGACTGTGAAATTGCTATTCCATTGAGGAAACATATCCATGTATATATGGTAAACAATTCAACTTGTGGGTCGTTGTATTTTTGAAGTTACACTCCGTGGAAAATAGGATTTGTGGCTAGTCATGAAACTAGTCAAAAACATGTGTTTCAGGTAAAAATGTCATAACTTCTTCATAACAGATCCAAATTTAGTAATACCAAATGTGTTGGTTAGAGTACAGTCTATAGTATTCTATGTAACAGTTTCAGATAAATTCAATAAATATTCTGTGAGGGGAACACTCTACAAGGTCGCTCTCTAGATGAAGACAAAATTCAACATGGTGTGCCATTTTTTCCATAAATCCTTTTCTGAGAGGTTCCAAGTAGTGACACCTGGAGGAATTGCATAAAACACACTGAATAACATTTTGTATTAGTTTCATATCTTTATTCATTATAGGTACAAATTTATTATTATTTCAAGTCAGGGTTGTTGACTAATCCAAAACTAGTCTTGTGAGACTAAAGAAACGTTTGATGAAAATTCTAGTCTCTTGTTGTTAAAGTTAAGGAAGGTTTGTAGGTATGTGATCATATACACCAGGTCTATTATAGAGTTACAAATAATATTTGGATGATGAAATTGATGAGGGATTTTGGTTGAGGTACAAGTTGGGTACAGTGATAGTGTGACAATGGTTCCATCATTCTACTTTTACTTCAGGGTGGTTGGACGGGGCAAGGAAAGGTGGTTGTAGCCACCTTCCAGTTGTATCCGGATAACTTAGGGGGTTGTAGCCACCTTCCAGTTGTAGCCGGATAACTTAGGGGGTTGTATCTAGAGAATTGGGGAGTTGGAGCTTCCCTCAGGTTGTAGCCTGAAAAACTAGGGGGTTGGAACCTCCTTCCAGTTGCAGCTGGAAAACAAAGGAAGTCGGTGCTTCCAATGAATGTAATTCTTCAAGACATATAAGAGAAAACATTTCGTGGTTTTCTCCCGATTTGGGTTTCCATGTAAAACACTAGTGTACTGTGTATGTATGTGATTGTTCATTTCTTATTGCTCATTATTGGATAATAATTCTACATTGATATAACACTTGGATTATTTGGAGAAAAATGATTATAATTACGCTATTACTGATTCACCCCCCCTCTCAATAATCCAACAATTGGTATCAGAGAAGGTTCCTTGAGAAATCAGTTTAACCACTGAAAGGTAGATCATGGAGAGAAACAAATTGTACAAAAATGGAATATCACAGTTTGATGGATAGAAGTATGCTTTTTGGAGCATAAGGATGAAGACATATATACAAGCACAGGGATTTCAAGTTTGGAAATCAATTGTAGATGGATACACAACACTAACAGTTCCACCAATAAATGACAAAGTAGTGAAACTTGGTGAGAATAATTCCAAAGCCAAAAATGCACTTTTGAATGGTCTTAGTGATACAGTATTCACCAAAGTTTCACATTGTAAATCTGCTAAAGATATTTGGGACAAGCTTTGAAATATTTATGAAGGAGATACAAAGGTCAAAGCAACAAAGCTTCAAACTTACAAAGGTCATTTCGAACTACTAAAAATGAAGGAAGATGAAAATATTGCAGCCTACTTCTTATGAGTCGATGAAACAATGAATGCAATCATAGGATTGGGAGAAAAAATCAAAGAATCTATAATTGTTCAAAATGTACTAAGATCTCTTCCTATGAGATGCAATAGTAAGATATCAGCACTAGAAGAAAGATCGTATCTAAACTCAATAAGCATGGACGAATTGCATGGAATCTTCATAGCATATGAAATGAGAACTGAACAGGAAAATCTAGATGTTAAAGAAGCAACCTTCAAAGCATCCAAAAGATCAAAACAAAAGAAACAACAGCAACAAGAATATAGCAATAACAGTGACGTCTAAGAAGATGATGAAGAAGTGGCCAACTTCGTTAAAAGACTGAAGAAGGGAACCAACAATAGGTATAGATGTAAGCTTCCTTTAATTTGTTTTAATTGTGATGGTATTGGTCATTTTGCTAACAAATGTCCTCATAAGAAAAAGTGAAATGATGAAGGTTACTCAAAAGGAAAACACACATATAAAGGCAAAAGAACTACAAATAATTTTTTCAAGAAAAGCTTCTGCACCAAAGAAGACAACTCATCATCAAATGAATATGAAGTCAGTGACAGTGAGACATGAAGAGTTCTATTCATGGTACTAAAAGACTTTGACAAAGAAGACTCCAAAGAAGAATATGAAGAAGTTGAAGAAGGATATGAAGAAGTCAAAGAAGAAATTGAAGAGGCAGAAGTTGACTATCGAGAAGAATTAATGTGTGCCATAGAAGTTATCAGAAGAGAAAAGAAGACAAACAAGAAACTACAAGTAGAACTAGACAAGAAAAAGGACACTCGAGAACTAGAACAAATGATCACATAATTGAAGGTTCAAATAGAAGAAGATAAAAGAATTAAAGAAGCACTCAAAGATCAGCTAGAAGAAAAGGACAATATCATTGGAAACTTGGAAACAAAGATTGTCACACTAAGAAAGGATATTCAAAATAAAAATATGCAGAATAGCTCAAAAGTTCTGGATGACATTATCAACAGTCAAAAATCTCATCTTGAGAAGTTTGGACTTGGATACAATCAAACAGAAAAGGGATCAAGCTCCAAAACAACAAAGCAAGAAACAAATTAAAAAATCTATGCAGAAACAATCAAAGGGGATACAAAGATATACAAGGAAGATTACTGGGACACTCCTCCAACGAGAAGATTCAGATTTCAGAATCAACAACAAACAGATGGGCCTCATGAATAAGATGGATTCATAAGAGCACCTCCTTTCAGAAGATCTTCAACTCTCATGTATCAAACTATATTTTTTGGTTTATGTTATGCATGTAATAATTTTGGACATAAAGCTGTGAATTGCAGAGCTAACAACAAGAACAATAACAACTTTGAGAGTCATACACAAAGGGGTTATTCACAAAGACCTAGTGAAACACAAAGAAGAAGTTACAACATGTTTGAATCTTTGAGCACTGAAGTGGAATGTTACAACTTTAACAATTTTGGACACGTGGCCAAAGATTGCAGAATGACAGTCTCTCCTAAAGAACCTCAACAGAATAACAACAGTCACATACAAGAACCTCAGAAAACGACATGGCTAAGAAATCAAGATCAATATAAAAATGAAGAATGCACATTTTCTCTACAAGCTAAGCAGAAGAAACACAATTGGCATGTTGACAGTGGGTGTGAAAAACACTTGACAGGTGATAGAGACAAATTTCTTACATTGAGAAAGGAAAGAAATGGACCAGTCTCCTTCGGAAATGATAATTCAGCCAAAATCATTGGAGAAGGAACCGTCCAAATTGGGAACAAGAATGAAAAGGCACAAAATGTTCTACTAGTAGAAGATATGAAACATAATATTCTAAGTGTGAGTCAAATGTGTGACCAAGGTCATAAAGTTAATTTTGATTCACAAAAGTGTGAGATAAGAAGAGAAGGTTCAGGGAAATTGGTCGATACAGCTGCAAGAACTTCAAACAACACATATGTGCTAAGTGAAATTGGAAATGAAAAGTGTTGTCTAGGAAAGGAAGATGAAAGTTGGCTATGGCACATAAGAATGGGTCACATGCATTTTTATAACCTTGTCAAAGTCAACAAAAGATAAACAATAAGAGAAATGCCCCAGATCACGAAACCAACCAACACTTTATGAAAGCATTGTCAACAAGGAAAGCAAACAAAGACCAGGTTCAAATCAAAGGAATATTCAACAACAAGACCACTGGAAATTGTGCATACTGATCTAGTTGGACCAACTACAACAACTGGCTTAAAAGGTGAGAGATACTTTATGTTATTAGTTGATGATTATACAAGAATGACTACAATTTGTTTTCTCAAGAACAAGTCAAAAGCTTTTGAAAACTTCAAGATCTACAAGGAAATGGTTGCAAATGAGATGGATTCAAGAATCAAATGATTGAGATCTAATAATGGAGGAGAGTTTACTTCAAAGGAATTTATGGACTACTACATTAGTCATGGAATAAAAAGACAATTCTCTGTTGCTAGGACACCTCAACCTAATTGAGTTGTTGAAATAAACAACATGAAAGTACAGGAAATGGCTCGAACAATGCTAATGGATTCCAAATTGACAGATATATTTTGGACACAGGAAATGCATACAACAATTTAGTTTCAAAACAGAGTAATGCTTAGAAACAACACTGATAAAACTCCCTACGAGCTATGGAAAGGAAGACTAGCAAATGTGAAACACTTCAGATTTTTTGGAAGCATATGCTACATCAAAAGAGAAGATGGAAGAATGGGAAAGTTTGACTCTCGTGTGTTCAAAGGAGTACTTGTTGGTTACTCAGGTACAAGGAAAGCATAAAAGTGTTACAATATAAGATTGAACAAATTTGTGGAAAGCATCAACATAACAATTGATGAAACAGGCAGACCAAAATCAAAGGAAGAAGAAAACAAATCAATGGAACAACCTTTCGAAGAAGAAGTAGAAGATGAAGTAGAAGAAGAAGATGAAGCGAATCTGATAGAAACAAAAGATCAAGTTCAACAAGTATCTCCAAAGACACCTAGCAAACGAGTACAGAAGAATCATCCTTCAGATCAGATTATTGGAAACAAAGATGCAGGAGTTGAGACTAGAAGAAAAATCCATTCACCAGAACAAACACACCTAGCACTTTTATCTACAATTGAACCAAACTGTTTTGAAGAAGCCAACAAGGATGAATTTTGGAATAAGGCCATGAATTAAGAATTGGATGAAATAGAGAAAAATGACACTTGGTAACTGGGTCCAAGACCAAAGAATAAGAATATGATTGGCACAAAGTGGGTCTTTAGGAATAAATTGAATGAATATGGACATGTCACAAGGAACAAAGTTAGATTGGTATGTAAAGGATATGCACAGATTGAAGGAATCGAATTTGAAGAGACATTTTCCCCAACTGCCAAAATGGAAGCAATCTGTTTACTTTTATCTTATGCATGCTCCAAAAATATTAAAGTGTATAAGATGGACGTATATCAGAGAAATGTTAAAGAGGTTCAAAATGGAAGATTGAAAACCAGTTATCACTCCCATGCAAACCAGTTGTAAGTTGATAAAAGATGATGATTCAAAGTCTACAGATCAGAGGCAATACATGTCAATGATTGGTAGCCTACTATATGTGACAACATCCATACCAGATGTAATGCAGGCAGTTGGATAGGTGGCACGATTTCAAGCAGCACCAAAGGAATCACATGTATTAGCAGTAAAAAGTGTTTTCAGATATCTTAAAGGAACATAAGAGTTTGGAGTATGGTATCCGAAAGGAAAAGATATATCACTTATTTCCTACACAGATCCAGATTGGGCAGGTTGTATTGATGACTGATGAAGCACCAGTGGAGCATTGTTCTAATTAGGTGAGTGTTTGGTATCATGGCTAAGAAAGAAACAATCATCAATATCTTTATCTATAGCCGAGGAAGAGTATATTGCAACAACATCATGTTGTACACAGGTTCTTTGGATGAAACAAAATCTGACAGATATACAGGTTGAGTATGATGAGCCCATTCCAATCTATTGTGATAATACAAGTGCCATCAGTATCTCGAAGAACCTCGTGATGCACTCCAAGATGAAGCACATTCCAATCAAGTATCACTTTATACGGGAGAAAGTTGTAGAAAAGAACATCAGAGTGGAGTATGTGGGCAAAACAGAACAAGTGGAAGACATCTTCAGAAAACCACTTCCACGGGAAGCCTTTGAATATCTTCTCCAGAGAGTTGGAGTTATTTATACTGTAAAATGAATTCTTATCTTATATGTCTTAGATTTACACGAGGAAGCACCATAAGAGGACAGTTCAGTTAGGGGGTGCAGCCCCAAATGGAAAGATACCTTTTCCATTGATGACAAAGGGGGAGAGATTTATCAGATACAGAGGACAAAGGCAGAGGATAGATGCATGGTCCCAGGGGGAGCATGAGTGATATGATTTCAGTGTTTCCATCAATGCTAAAAGGGGAGATTGTTGATTAAGGTTGGTTGTCATTGATATCAATCCTTGAAGAAATCCCCGTAGCACAGAGGTTTGGGTAATGAAACCAAGTTTGTCTAATGTAAATATGACTCATTATTGTCTTGTCGTGGTTGATAAAATTTAAATTTGGATGAACTCCAAAGTGGTCCCCTTATGGTGAAATCCCTCATGACAAGACGCTTTGCGGAGTGAGAGAACCCATGCTTAATGGTGGAATAATGAGATTAAGGACAGTAAATTTTTCATTGAAACTATCCTATATTCATAGTGCTTGTCACTCCATTTCCGGTGTTATGTGTAACATCACATAACGCCTCACGGTTAGAGAGTTATGACCATGTGAAGTTGGAGAACCCAGGTTTGGGTAATGGACCCAAGTTTGTTTGATGGATAATGATATGAGTTTTGATATATTTTCATGTAATACTATTCTATATGGATAGCACATGTCATTCCATTTCTGGTGGTATGTGGGAAATCACATAAATCCTCACGGTTTGAGAGTTACGGCCTTACGAAGTTGGAGGACCCTCATATGTTGGCTTGAAGCCCCAAAAGGTCAAAGTAGTCAAAGTGGTTTAAGAGATTTTAGAAGGTAAATAATAAAGTGAAGGGATGAGTGTACTATAATTCAAAGTGAATACAAAATAAATTATTTAAATAATAAATTTAATTGAGAAATTAGAAGTGGGTTAACCCGAAAATAAGGAAAGTGGGCAAAGTGACCTAGAAGATGTTTTTAAGGAAGCTACTTGGAGAGTATAAATAAGATGCAAGACTCTCTCATTTGAATCACACTTGAGAATATTGAATACCTATAGGTGTCTGAGGTAACCAAAGGATATCTAAGCCAAATTTCCGAGGAAAGTGAAGAAAAGAAGGCCGAAATTCAAGGAAGGATGAATTCTTTTGATGATGCTTTCTAAGGTATGTTTTTTTTCAGGTCATCTCACCATTTTTGCAATAATTTTTTTTCTAGAATGATTAAGACAGTGAAATTTCTATTCCATTGAGGAAACATATCCAAGTATATTTGGTAAAAAATTCAGCTTGTGGGTTGTTCTATTTTTGGAGTTACACTCCATGGAAAATAGGGTTTGTGGCTAGTCCTGAAACTAGTCAAAAACATGTGTTTCGGGTAAAAACGTCATAACTTCTTCATAAAAGATCCAAATTCAGTAATACCAAATGTTTTGGTTATAGTACAGTCTTTATTATTCTGTGTAACATTTTTTGATCAATTCAATAAATATTCCGTGAGGGGCACTCTCTACAAAGTCGCTCTCTAAAATAAGCCAAAATGAAGCAAGGTGTGCCATTTTTTCCATAACTCCTTTTCTGAGAGGTTCCAAGTAGTGAAACCTAGAGAAATTGCATAAAACACACTAAATAACATTGTGTATTATTTTCAGAGATTTATTCATTACAGGTAGAGATTTATGATTATTTCAAGTTAGGGTTGTTGACTAATCCAAAACTAGTCTTGTGAGACTAAAGAAACATTTGATGAAAATCCTAGTCTCTTGTTGTTAAAGTTAAGGAAGGTTTACATGTATGTGATCATATACACCAGGTCTATTACATAGTTACAAATCATATTTGGATGATTGGTAACCATGATTTTGGTCGTCATGATGATGTATTGATGATGGTGTACTCAGGCTCTTCATAAGAACTTTCTCCTGAGAAAAATTACTTTCATCTCTTCCCAAGAAACTCATTTTTGAAGAGGGTTCGCAGGCTGCTTGTATCCCAGGGTGCGAGAATGCCTGATTCTCATAGGATGCCTTAAGCTAGGGTGCAAACTTCTCGCACTGTGTTGAATAGCCAGGGTGGGAACTCTTCCTAAAGCATGGAAAAAGATGAATTCTCGATGTTTCTAGAAGGGAATCTTCTAGAAGAATGGGTTGGCATTCAAATGGTTATCCTTGTACTGGATTCCCTGATATTGTGGGATCATTATTATCCAAGTAACTATCTCATTCTCTCCTATATATTGAGGGAATTCTCATGGAAAAGGTTAAG
>SNQJ01S0046098.1:85226-95626 GCA_010110895.2 Picea sitchensis | reverse complement strand
CGGTCCGAGTCATCAGAGTATAGATCCACATTGTATCTTCAGTGGCTATACCTTTTTATCAATACAATTATGGATCCGTAGTGTATTTTGTGGCGGCCATATCTTGCAAAGTCTTGATCACCCAAGCATAGGTATGCCTGCCTTGGGTTTTGAAATATGCCATGATATTTGTTGGATGTTTGTGTGCATCTTCTGTTAGTTTCTCCGAGTCTATACCCTTGCTTGGACATCTACAAAGTATTTCAGTTATCAGTTGGCATCTTCTAACTTCATACTTTGGGGGGCAATCTGCTACATATCAAAATTACTCAGTTGGATAAGTGTCGCATGCTCCTCTCAATTGTCATAAGTGTCACATCTTCCTTACAAGTTTTGCAAGTGTCGCAAGTTGGTCATAAGTGTCACAAATTATGTTCGAGCATACTGCCATGCCGACAACACTAAGGAGACACTTAAAACATCTCATGTTCTTGATTTGAAGAAGAAGAACTGGTTTATTGAAGTCAAATAACTCTTGACACTTGAAGAGAGCTCTGAAACAAAGGTTTTGAGGGGGAGCACTCCCCTATAGCAGCCTTAGGAGCACTGGCGCTCCTATACAAGGCTTCAGGGAGAGTTATAACTCTCCCCTTCCCCCTCTAAAGGAGCACTGCTCATCTTGGAAGCGCTAGCGCTACCCTAAAGCTTACCAAGCAGCGCTACAACACTCTGATGCCCCTTCTAAGGGAGCGCTGCCTAATCTGAGGCAGTAGTTGACCCATTGAGGATAATAAGGGGAGGATCTTTCGAGATTAGGAGGAAGTTGTATTCAAATTATTGGTTTCATCAAGAGATCCCTGATCTAAGGACGAAGTTCCCAACTTGTTCTAAAGATAACTCAAGAGGTTAAGCTCCTCTTAACCTATATAAATAGGCTCTATGGTGGTGAAAGGGGGGAAGAATTGCTAGCATGAAGCCTATGATCTTGGAGGAAACACACAGTCAGCTAGAAGAGAGTGATCAGTGAAGATGTTGTTATCCAAGTTGTGGAGCTTTTAGGCAAGGGTTAGACAAAGAGGACTTGACGAAGCTGTTGCATTCACATCTACAATTGTAAGTACTGTTGTCATTATTCTCATTAATATGACACGCTTGGCCTGTTTCTTTCTAGTTTGTGTCTAATGTTACATGAAATTATCATTAATTGATAGATTTGTTTTCAAGCTAACATCAATAGAGTAGGAAGTGGTCGTATCTTGTTTGTCTGCAGAACTCAACGAGGAGCAAAGGATTGGAGTGCAACTCGGAGCGTGCAGGGACAAACGTCGATAAAGAGGTCCTTCTGTCATACTTCCTCATCATGTGTTAGTTTAGATAGATTTGAAAGGAATTCATTGTCCACGTTAAGAATTTTCTGTCTAGAGTTAAGGTCAAGCTCTTAGAGGCGATCTACCTGTCCGCAGGGAGATTTTCCTACAATAGAAACATCCACCAAAGAAATTTCCAGGTCCTTCCTTTATTATGATCCAGCAAATGAAGGGATACAACCTACAACACACCCACTATAACTTCCTCTTCTTTCTCTCACAGTCTCCTCACTTAGAATACACTATTCACAATGATACATAGGCGCAATACATTTCCCTCATAAAAAAGGGTTTCCTTCTAGGGAAAAAACCCTAACATTACTTCTATTATCAGATTTGTGACCTTATAATGAACGGTCCAAATTTACTATGAAATTACAATATACATTTACAAGGTAATTTTTCCTTCGGGGGCTTCGCCCCCGAACCCCCGCTGGGGGCTTACTTTCCCCCAGACCCCCCAGTCAGGGGATGCCCCCTCCGAACCCCACATGAGGGGAAAGCCCCCCATACACTCCCCTGCATGGAGGAGTGTACATTCTTCTGGGGTGTAAATTCTTCATGGGTTATAAAAACGGCTGAAAACAAAGGCCTCTAAATTAGGAATATAATCAGGCTCCACAACCAATAATATCCCACTTGGAGAATGATCTCAACAACTCCATCGTTGTTTTATCTGCTGGACTATGATCCTTTTTGGACCTAGAAAATTTCTCATCTTCACCTTCATGCTTGAATACCAACTGAAACTAAGCAAGAACTCAATTTCTACCTGGTTACTCCCTTTGTTAACATGTCTGTAGGATCCTGGCTAGTGTGTATCTTTTCCAACTTCAAATGTCCATCTATCAAGATGGATCATATGAAATGGTACCTGAGATGTATATGCTTAGTATTTGAATGGAAGTCTAAGTTCTTTGAAATATGAATGGCACTCTCATTGTCATAGTACAACCTGCTATTTTCCTTCTTCTTTCACAATTCCTCCATAAACCTCTATAACCAAATCATTTCTTTACTAGCCTCTGTAGCAGAAACATACTCTGCTTCTATTTTTGAAGTGAAACAACCTTTTGCAGTTTCAAAATCTATCTTACTTATGTTCCACCTCCAAAACATAATGCATGAGTAATAGTACCTCTCAAATACCTAAGAATCCACTTTACTGTCTCCCAATGTTCTTTACCTAGATTGTTCATTTACCTACTCACAACTCCCATTGCATGTGCAAGATATGGTCTTGTGAAAACCATCACATACATCAAGCTGCCAACTGTTGATGAATAAGGGACCCTAGACATGTATTATATATCCTCCTGTGTCTTGGGACACATTTCCTTAGTTAACTTGGACAAATGTGTACTAACTGGTTTTGCATTCTTCATTCTAAACCTCTCCAACACCTTCTCTATGTACTCACCTTGAGACAATGTCAATTTGTGACTTTTCCTATCTCTTGTTATTCTCATACCAAGGATTTTCTTTGCAACACCCAAATCCTTCATCACAAATGAATTAGCTAATTTATTCTTGAGCAGATTTATATCCTGCACATTAGACCCTACAACAAGCATGTCATCTACATACAATATCAAGATAATATAACTTCCATTTTCTAGCTTTTTAAAATAAACAGAGTGATCAGAATGACATCTACTATAAAATTGTTCTGTCATAAACCTATCAAACTTCAAATACCACTTCCTTATATCTTGCTTTAGGCCATACAAGCTATTCTTCAACTTTCATACCAAATTCTCCTTCCCTTTGACCTCAAACCCCTATGGCTGCTTCATATAAATCTCTTGCTCCAAATCCCCATGGAGAAAAACTGTTTTTACATCTAACTGTTCAAGATGTAAATCTTCTACTGCTACAAGACTTAAAATAGTTCTAATTGAATTCATTTTAACACCAGGAGAAAAATTTTCATCAAAATATATACCTTTCTTTTGTGCAAACCCCTTTACAACAAGTCTATCCTTGTACTAGTTTTTTCCTCCATCTTCTTCCTTCAACTTGTAAACCCATTTATTATGTAATGCTATTTTTTCTGTAGGAAACTGAACCAAATCTGAAGTTTGGTTATTTACCGAGGATTGCATTTCCTCTTTCATTCCTTTCTCCCACTTCTTTTTAATGTCTACCTGCATTGTGTCTTCATAACATTTTGGTTCACCAGAATCAAGCAACAATAAATAACACAATGAAGGAGAGTATCGTTCAGGGGGTCTACTGAACATGGTAGATCTTCTAACAAAACTTGCAGGAGTTTGAGGTACATGTTGCTCCTGTTGTTGTACATTTTGATTTTCTGGTACCTTTGGAATTTCTTTTTCAGTGATCTCATCAAGCATTGTGTATTATGGTTTTTGTTTTTCTTGTTTCTTTCCCTTCAACTCATATTTTTACATGACCTTCTCATTGAATATGACATCTCTACTCCTAATGATTTTGTGATTTTCATAATCCCATAAGAGATAACCAAAACCATTAACACCGTATCTAATAAAGGTACACTTCTTGGATTTTTCCTCAATCTTTGTTCTATTTTCTTTATCAATATGGACAAATGCTTCACAACCGGAAGTCTTAAAAAAGGAATAGTTTACCTTTTTACCTGTCCATTCCTCCTTTGAAATTCTACCATCCAAAGAGCTTGAAGGTCCTCTGTTTATTAAGTAAAAAAAAATATCTAAATCATCTTCCCAAAACTGTAAGGGGAAACTAGCATGCAATATCATACTCCTTGCATGCTCCATGATTGTCCCGTTCATCCTTTATGATACACCATTTTCTTGTGGTAATCTTGGAATTGTCTTCTCTCTATGAATCCCATGGTATGAATAGTAATAATCAAAATCCTTGCTACAATATTCACCTCCATTGTCTGATATGAGAAACTTCAACCTTTTTCCTGTCTCATTCTCAACCAAAGCTTTCCCTTTCTTAAAAGTATCAAAAAATTCATATTTGTTTTGAATGCAATAAACCCAAGTTTTTCTAGTTGCATCATAAATAAAAGTAACATAATAACGAGAGACACTAAGAGATGATACCTAATCTGGTCCCCATACATCTTTATGAACAAGATTTAACCTTTCACTCTTTTTTCTTTTTTGAATTTGAGAAATATGTCTCTCTTCTGTTTTCCATAAACACAATGCTCACATAAATCCAAATGAATTTGTTTAAGATCTGGAAAAAAAATTCTTTGGGAAGTATCTGCATTCCATTCTCACTCATGTGTCCAATCCTATGATGCGACAATGTTGTATCCACTCCTGTAGAAGATAAATAGATAGAAGAGTCGATATTACCATTACATAAATACAATGTACCTACCTTCTCTCCTTTTGCTATCACCAATGATCATTTGGTGTCCTTCCACACCTTATCTTTAAATATGGATATACAACCTTCACTTGCCAACTGCCCTGTTGAAATTATATTTTTCCTTATATATGGAACATGTCTTACCTCTTTCAACAACCATTGGTTTCCATTCCTTTTCTTTATTTTTACCTTTCACATTCCAACAATTTTGCATGGTGCATCATCACCAAAATGAACCTGTCCAAAATCACCTTGAACATAATATAGAAAATGTTTCCTATGGGGTGTGGCATGAAATGAAGCCTTTGAATCTACTACCCAAGACTCATACATATTCTCTACAGAAAGAATCAAAGAATCTTGTAACACATCACCTGTTACATTTGCTTCCTGATTTTTCTCTCGCTGTCCATCTCTTTGTTTCTTTGGAGCTCTGCAGTATTTCTTCAGATGTTCTTTCTTTCCACAATTCCATCACTCTATCTTTCCAATTCTGGATTTGGATCTTCCCTTCCTAGAATTACCATGGTTCCCTGAGCCCTTTCCTCTATCCTTTTTTCTTCCCATTTTCTCCATGTTTAACGCATTACCTGATGTCTCACCTGTGCTTTTCCATCACATTTACTCGCTAAGGATAAAACCAACAACATCATCAAATTTTAGAGTGTTTGAACCAGAGACAAAGTTACTTACAACCTTGACCAAGCTATTCCTTCTTTCTGGAAATGATCAAAAGATTATAAGACCCCTGACCTCATAATCAAACTCCACTTTTAAAGAACTTAGTTGATTAATAAGCATATTAAATTCATTTAAATGATCTACAATAGACCCACCTTCTGACATATTCATTTTAAATTATATCTTCATTAGAAATACCTTATTGGACACCGAGGGTTTTTTGTACAGTTTAGCCAATGCATCCATCAACTCCTTTTTTTTTTATTTTCTTTCGAAATATTGAAAGTCATTGATGCTTCCAGGCTCAGCTGTATCGTTCCTAGTGCTTTTTTGTCAAGAAACTCCCATTCTTCATCTTTCATGGCTATCAGATTCTTTTCTATTCCACCCAATGGTGGGAATAAACCGTTTTGATATAAATAATCTTCCATCTGCATCTTCCATAACTGGTAGTTTTTGCTGTTAAATTTCTCTACCCTAAACTTTCCATCTTCTGCCATTGCTCCCACTTGAACCAGGAACCCTCTTTTCCTACGAGTTACATTTCTCTCTGATACTAGTTGTTAGAAAAACAGGATCGTAGAGCAATAAAATAAAATAAAAAGAAGAAATAAAAAAAATAATATACACAATACAATAGAGACACAAATATGCATGGTTCACCTAGTGTGGGCTACGTCCAACAGATAAATTTCTAGGTCCTTCCTTTATTATTATCCAACAAATGAAGGGATACAACCTACAACACACCCGTTGTAACTTCCTCTTCTTTCTCTCACAGTATCCTCACTTAGAATATAATATTCACAATGATACATTTCCCTCATAAAAGAGGGTTTCCTTCTAGGGAAAACAACCCTAACATAAATTCTATCGTCATATCTGCGACCTTATAATGAACGGTCTGGATTTACTATGAAATTACAATATACATTTACAAGGCATTTTTTTCTTTCGGGGGCCTGCTTTCCCCCAGATCCCGCAGGAGGGGAAATTCCCCCCTATTGTTATCAAACAAATCAGTAAGTGTAGACACAAACTAGTCTCCCTAACTTCAACAAGAAGCTAGAACAAAACAAGGCAGAATACACGTTTCTCCTTAGATTTCATTTTCATATAAACTAGTTCAGAGAGGGACAAATGTCCTACCATTTAAATGACATTTTATCCTCACTAGTGTCGTCCTTACTGCTCCATATTTGGATTTGTGGGATGGTGGACTTGTTAAGAAGCACAAACCAAAAAAGAGAGAGAACAAGGATATATACATTCCAATTAATTCTATGTATAAGATCAAGGAGTTATACAATAAAAATAGAGACACCTTTATAGGGAAGAAATGTATTACTACATTTATATTAAATGAAAGTGGAGAAGAGAACCCATGCCTTGATGTTGCAAGGTCCCTTCCAATGGAACTTTGCTTAAACACACACAACTTTTCTCCAATGCTTTTGATGAAGAGCATCCACAACCTAACTTGGAGAACTAAAGCAACGCTATCTCAAGTAAATTCTACAATAGAATTCTTCATGCATAAGACAACCTAGCCTTTCCCATGATATATCCCTCTTTATATAGGTTTAAAGAGGGATGGATGAGGATATTAGGATGATCCCACTAAATTAGAGAAGCATGTAAGATCCAAACCGATCAGAGGCCACCTAATCTTCTAGAAGATTCCTTCTAGAACTTTCATGAATTTCCTCTTTTTCCCTTTGTTTGAGCATCACTGCACCCCATGCACATGAAACATGCAATGATGCTGCAATCCATTTTTGGTGCAGCGTGCGAGGATCAAGCATCTCTGCACCCTAAGAATTTAGTAGGGTGTGATGATCTCCTTAGATATGGTTTTTTAAGGAAGAAAATATAATCCACTTTTCTCATGGAGAAAGTCTCATTTAGTATATTTAGAGAACATGGAAGTGAGTTATGCACATATTGTCAGTTGTTCACAGGGGTGACCAAAATAATGTGTAAAATAATTCCCCCCAAAGTATGAATTTAGAACATGTGACAATTTAAATACTTTGTAGAATGTGTGTCGAGAATAAGGAGCGCATCTGTCGGGAACCTGCAAACAATCAAGCATCTGCATAATGATATATCATCTCCTGAGGTAGGCATTCCCATACTTAGAATACAAGTGACTCTAATCATAAGACTTGTCAAGTGATTCATGGCCACCAAACATACACTATGGATCCATGTCATCATGATTCAACATAGCCACGAGAAAAACATTGTGGATCTACGCTCTAAAAATTCACATTTGGACATAGCCACGAGAGATACACAGTGGATCTATGTGTCATTACAAACTTATGAATACTCCATTGCAACCTAGACTGATATGGTGAGATCTAGGGTCTTCATCTCCATCATTCCGAAGTACGAATCTAGCCATGTGATTACAGGTGTTGAAGTCGAACATGGTAGAAACCACTTGATTACCAATAATTAATAGATACCATTAACAAGTGCGAGGGAAATCACCATTGATGTCAATGACTCCCAAGGTACTCTTTTACAATCCAATGAATGTGAATACATGAGTTGAATTCAAACACTCGATGGAAACTTCCAATCAGGGGCAAATGATGTGAACCCTCTGTTGAAAGCGAGGAGACCTTCCATTGAGGCATGCAGGTTCCAAGATACTAAATGATTTCTATGTCTAATTCTTGGATAATGTGTTGAAGTTGACAGGAAAAAAATAATCATAGGAGGGCCTTAATGTATCCCCCATCAATGGCACAAAATATGTAACAGATTCGAAGTAGATCAGAGTACAAAAGCGATTCAGAAATGACTCAGGGAAGATCGACATGATAGAAATTTGAGGACCGCAGATGGCCGACTCGATAGAAGGCTTGTTTAGGTTGAACTTCTCTTGAACATATGAGTGACATGAAAATTGTCTTGGCAGCATTGAATCAAGGAGGACCTAACATATGGACTTGTGGATGGTCAAACGAGAGACAAATGGATTTCCCAACCCAGATACAATGATAAAAAAGGGTGTCATGTTCAAGAACGACTTATCGCCACTAACACATATACATATATACATTTCTTCCCAATCCCCCCCCACCATTTCTAGCGAGTACCTCTTTATTTTTATGCAAGATCGAGGAGGATAACATATGCTTATAATATAATCTCATCCTTTGGATGAGTCCCTTGAAGTATTTTTAAAGAACCCTAGGAAGGATTCCCATATGGGCCTTTCAATGCTTTTTTTACGAGTCCAAAGAAATAAAACTCAAGGGTTTTTCATATTTAGAGAGTCTGAAAAGCATTTAAAGAGAACTCCATAATGTCCTTTTTCGTAAGTTGGTATGAAGAGAATGAAAAACAGATAATCTACCACCCATTAGACGTTTTTTCAAATACTTTTAAGAGTGTGAAAAGACCAAGATCTCTCAACAATATTTTCATTTTTAAGGAGTTTGAAAAGATCTTGAAGGATACTCCATAAGGTTCGTTTTTCGTATTACCATACGATTTCGAAAAAAGGTGATAAAGGGTTACTCGATTTCATTCTCATGGTTGCATGAGAATGAGAAAGAATTAAGACCATACTGAGCGTATTTCCTAAAAAATCCCTAAAAGTATATGTGTTACACATTATTTTAGTCACCTTGGTGATGTTTCTACAACATGTGTTCAGGCTTCCAAAAGAACCTTTCTTCATGAGAAAAAGTGACTAGCTCCCTCTTCTAAAAAACTTGTTTTTAGAAGGCTGCCTCAGGCCAACCATAAGGTACAATGCGGAAATGCCTAATTTTTGTAGGCTATCATGAAACTAGCTTGCGATGTTTCCACAGGCTGCACTATAGCCATGGTGCAACGACGTTGGAAGACTGAGAAAAGGTCGAAGTTCACGAAAGTTTTAGAAGGGATCTTCTAGAATATGAGGTGACATCCGTATGGTTGGGATCCTACTCACTTCTCTGATTTGGTGGGATCATCCTAAACTCTTTAACCATCTCTCTTTCTCCTATATAATGATGGATTTCCATGGAAAAGGTTAAGAAAGAGAAAGAAAGAGAAAACAAGAGAAAGAAAGGAATTAATGAAGGAATAGGCTGAGAATTGTTTGAGGGATTCTATCTCAATTTATGCTTGAGGTCTTCATCTGTCCATCAAGTTATTGTGGATCCTCTTCATGCAAGTTTGGAGCAAGTGTGTGTGTTGGAGCAAATGGCCACCAAAAGGGAACCTTACAACATCAAGGTTGTTTGGTTGTATCTTCCACTTTTACTTAATATATAATACAGTGGCATGCTTATTTCCCATAAATTCATTTTCATTTTATTACATGACTCCTTGATCACATGTGTATATTTTCATTGAATATACTATTGTTGCTTTCACTTTGGTTGGTTTGTGTTTCATTGCATATCCAATATCACAAGAGCACTGGAGCAGAGAAGGGACAACAAAGACATAAGGAAGTGATATTCAAAGGTGTGTTATTCAAATCTTGTTTGGTATTAAATTTAATGATTAAATCTTAGGGAAAGCGCCATGTCCTATATTTTTTTGTTCTAGATCCAGGTGGATCTAGGGAGATTAGTTTATGTCCGCATTCACTGATTTATCCAATAGAAAAATTGGCGACCATACTGGGGATATGTTAAGAACCAAACATCAATATAGCTTATAAAAACCTCAGCAAAAGTACTCAACGCCTTGAAAAAGAGATAATTTCAGATAATAAGCCTCTTCGAGGGGGCAACCTCCTTTTACCCCACTTAAATGTTCAAGTCCAAGATGATTCAAATGAAAATGTCTCCTTGGTATATATAGGAGACTAGGAGGTATAATGGCTTAAATCCGACATAATTAAAATAACATTACTAATCTAAATTACAACTAATGGCCTAAAGCCGACATAAATCAAATAACATTACTAATCTAATATGCCCCAATTAAGGGGTAATGAGCCAATATTAGGGCTTAACATGCCCCTCCCCTTGAGACAAGTGTTGTCCGCAACGCTTGAGTAACTCTGGATGCTTCTGTATA
>SNQJ01S0046098.1:53275-71489 GCA_010110895.2 Picea sitchensis | reverse complement strand
AATAATAAATTTAATGGATAAATTAGAAGTGGTTTAACCCTAAAATAAGGAAAGTGGGCCAAGTGACCTAGAAGATGTTTTTAAGGAAGCTACTTGGAGAGTATAAATAAGAGGCAAGGCTCTCTAATTTCAATAACACTTGAACATATTGAAAATATATAGTTCTCTAAGGTAAGAAAGTATATATAAGCCGAATTTCTAAGGGAAGGTGAAGAAAATAAGGCCAAAATGCAAGGAAGGATAAATTCTTTTGATGGTGCTTTCTAGGGTATGTTATTTACAGGTCATCTCACCATTTTCTCTATAACATTTTTTATATAATGATTCAGACTGTGAAATTGCTATTACATTTAGAAAAAATACCCAAGTATCTGTGGTAAACAATTCAACTTGTGGTTCATTTTATTTTTGGAGTTACACTCCGTGGAAAATAGGGTTTGTGGCTAGTCCCGAAACTAGTCAAAAATAGGTGTTTCGGGTAAAAATGTCATAACTTCTTCATAACAGATCCAAATTCAGTGAGAAAAAATGGGTTGGTTAGGGTATAGTCTATAGTATGCTGTGTAACATTTTCATATCAATTAAATGAATATTTAGTGTGGAGAATTCTCTACAAGGTCGATATCTAGAATAAGACAAAATTCAGCAAGGTATGCCATTTTTGCTATAACTTCTTTTCTGAGAGGTTCCAAGTAGTGAAAATTGGAGGAATTGCATAAAACGCACTGAAGAACATTGTATATCAGTTTCAGATATTTATACATTACAGGTTCAAAGTTATGATTACTTCAAGTTAGGGTTGTTGACTAATCGAAAACTAGGCATGTGAGACTAAAGAAAGGTTTGATGAAAATGTTAGTCTGTTGTTGTTAAAGTTAAGGAAGGTTTACAGGAATGTGATCATATACAATAGGTATATTACAGAGCTCCAAATCATATTTGGATGATGAAATTGATGAGGGATTTTGGTTGAGGTACATGTTGAGTACATGGTTGAGACAAGTAGTTGATGAGTTGGCATACACATGAGGTGTATAGTTGATGATGTTGGTACATATTGATGAGTCATAGTTGATGAGTAGTTGACACATGATTAGTACATGTTGGTGCATGGTTGATGCACTTGTTTATGGTACAGGTTGATTACAGGTTGAGGTATAGGTTGATGCATGGTTCATATTTATTGGTACATGTTTATAGTGGTATATCTCACAGTGATAGTGTGACAATGGTTCCATCATTCTACTTCTACTTCAGGGTGGTAGGATGGGGCAAGGACAGGTGGTTGTAGCCACCTTCTAGTTGTAGCCGGAGAACATAGGGGGTTGTAGCCTCATTCTGGTTGTAGCCAGAGAATTGGGGAGTTGGAGCTTCCCTCAGGTTGTAGCCTGAGAAACTAGGGGGTTGGAGCCTCCTTCTAGTTGCGGCTGGAAAACAAAGGAAGTTGGTGCTTCCAATGAATGTAATTCTTCAAGACATATAAGAAAAAGAATTATGTGGTTTTCTCCTGATTTGGGTAAAACATTGGTGTACTGTGTATGCGTGTGATTGTTTATTTCTTACTACTCATTATTGGATAATAATTCTACATTGATATAACATTTGAAGAAAAAGGATTATAATTATGCTATTACTAATTCAACCCCCCTCTTAGTAATCCAACAGTCGGCCTTCCGTGTGTCAGTTTCAAATCATCTTCGTACTTTGATCTACCTCAAATCTGTTACTTGTTTCATGTCATTGATGGGGGATACATCAAGGACCTCCTATGACGAGTCTTTTTCCTGTCGACTTCAACTCATTAACTAGGAATAACACTTATAAATCAATTAGTACCTTAGAACTTGCATGCCTCAATGGCAGGTTTCTTCGTTTTCGGCAGTGGGTTCACATCATTGACCACTGATTGAGAGATTCTATCAAGTGCTTGACTTCAGCTCATTTATTTGCATTTGTTGGATTATACTAAGGTACCTTGGGAGTCATTGACATAAATGGTGATTTCCCTCGCACTTGTTAATGGTTTTCATCAATGGTCGATAATCAAGTGGTTTCTACCATGTTTGACTTCATCACCAATAATCGCATGGTTAGATTCGTAGTTATGGACGACGAGATTGAAGACCCTGGATCTCATTATTTCAATCCAGGTTGCGATGGCGTATTTATGATTTGTATTGACACATAGATCCAATTTGTATGCCTCATGGCTATGTCTGAATCTGAGTTTTTCTACGAGCATAGATCCACAGTGTATTCCTAGTGGCTATGTAGAATATTGGTGACATGGATCCATGGTGTATGATTGGTGGCCATGACTGACATTTATGATTTAAATCACTTGTATTCTGAGCATGGGAATTCCTACCTTAGAAATGGTATAATATTGCGCAGATGCTTGGTTGTTTGCAGGTTTCCAATTGGTGCGCTCCTTGTTTCTGACACACACACATATTCTACAAAGTATTTCGGCTGTCACAAGTTTCGACATCATACTTTGGGGGGAATTATGTTACACATTATTTTAGTCACCCTGGTGATGTTTCTACAACATGTGTTTAGGATTCCAAAAGAACCTTTCTTCATGAGAAAAACTGACTAGCTCCCTCTTCTACAAAACTTGTTTTTAGAAGGCTGCCACAGGCCAGCCATAAGGTATAGTGCGGAAATGCCTGATTTCTGCAGGTTGTCATGAAACTAGCTTGCGACATTTTTGCAGGATGCACTATATCCAGGGTGCGACGACGTTGGAAGACTGAGAAAAGGTTGAAGTTCATGAAAGTTCTAGAAGGGATCTTCTAGAATATAAGGTGGTATCCGTATGGCTGGGATCCTACTCACTTCTCTGATTTGGTGGGATCATACTAATCTCTTTAACCATCTCTCTTTCTCCTATATAATGATGGATTTCTCATGAAAAAGGTTAAGAAAGAGAAAGAAAGAGAAAGCAATAACAAGCAAGGAATTAATGAAGGAATAAGCTGAGAATTGTTTGAGGGATTCTATTTCAATTGATGCTTGAGGTCTTCATCTGTCCATCAAGTTATTGTGGATCCTCTTCATGAAAGTTTGGATAAAGTGTGTGTGTTGGAGAAAAGGGCCACCAAAAGGGAACCTTGCAACATCAAGGTTGTTTGGTTGTATCTTCCACTTTTACTTAATATAATATAGTGGCATGTTTCTTTCCCATAAAATCATTCTCATTTTATTACATGACTCCTTGATCACATGGGTAAGTTTTCATTGAATATACTATTGTTTCTTTCACTTTGGTTGGTTTGTGTTTCATTGCATATCCAATATCACAAGAGTATCGGAGTGGAGTAGGGACAACAAAGACATAAGGAAGTGATATTCAAAGGTATGTCACTCATCTCTTGTTTGATAGTAAATTCAATGATTAAAGCTTAGGGAAAACGTCATGTCTTGTCTTGTTTTTTTATAGATCCAAGTGGATCTTGGGAGATAACTTTATGTCTGCATTCACCAATTTATCCAATAACAATATGTACATAAGAAAAACACGCAAAAATGAAAAAAAATGGAGGATCCATATAAAAATTCTGGTCCTAAAATCTCTCAACCTGTATTAGAGACACTTTGCAAAGTTCATTAGGCTTAGGGCATAGGTAAAAATATTCAAAAAATAATTTAATTTCAAATTAAAATGGTAAAAAGTGAACAAAATTGGTCAAAATAGTTCATTTACCATTTCATTTTTTATTTTCACCCAAATAGTGCCAAAAACCCCTTTTCTTTCCGAATTTCAAACGATGATTGTGGAGCACTCGGTGGACCATTTCTAGAACTTCTTCCATCAAAAAGGTATTCTCCTTCCCCTTTCTCTTTTCATGGTTGAATTTTTCATTTTTAATGGTTCATTTTTTGAGTTATGGTCGATTTTTTAGGGGTCATTGCGCTTTGAGATCATCCCAGGCTCACCTTATCGTGAACTGCGGCGATCCCAAATTTTTGCAGGGGGTCCAAAACCAAGGTGTGATGATGTCACTCTGTGGAAAAGAGATACCCTGTGATGACCGCAACTAAAATTTTAAAAAGAGAAAAAGAGTTAGGAAAACCCCGAGATTTAGAATTTTGATGAACCTAATCATCCTTTAATGTTGTTTGTCAAGTTTTCCTTGGTCAAAATGCTCGAGTGGAGGGAACGTGAGCATGAGGAAGAAGATTACTTTGTCAAGAATGACCTGGGAACTGTCATGGTACTCTGAGAGTTTGGCTTGCTCAAATTTTTTAAAGTTCAGGGAATGAGAGCCCAACCGAGGCTATTAGAGTACCTAGTCCACATGTGGGACATCAATGAACAAGCCTTTCATGTGGGTGTGCATACACTTACCTTGGAGATTGATTACATTTACTTCTTGACGAGGTTATCTTGTTGAGGCTCTTGGGTCTCATTCTTTGGAAGCATAGGTGGTGTAGAACCCATGGATTACTATGTGGCACATCATTGCACACCGGGTATAGAAGGTTGCCATCAGGGATTTTTGAGATTTACCTTTGAGGAATATGCTCTACACTATCACTCAGATGGCAGGGAGTGCAACTCCTCACATGGATTTACAAAGCCACTTTCAGTATGCTATAGAGTGCATAGATCCTCGAGTGTTCAACTGGTGCGAGGGTATTTTGAAAAACATGAAGAAAAATTTGACAAAGTGTAGGAATGGTCGGTTGAAACAATTTGGCTATGGATCCATTTTGGTATCCTTCTTCTTAGAGAGGGTGCTCATTTTATGCATACAAGATGTGGAGTGGGGAATACCTGCTCCACAAGATCCTCAGATGAAACGATGGATGGAATTGATGGCTCGCCATGGTGACATGCCAATCATCAAATATGACCAAGCTTTCTTCCAGTGGCTAAGGGATCAACTAATTATGGTTGAGGACTATGCTTATGCTGGGACCAATTTCCATGGGGATATTGACTTGGCACTACCTAAGGGATCTTAGTGGGGAGATATAGGTAAGAAAGATTTTTTAATATATGTTTTTTTTGGTATTTCAATTATAAAATGTTTTTTTTTTTATATTTATCTGAGACTAATCAAGTGCTCTCAACAATGCATATGTGGCACCGTACAAGCCTCTACGATCATCCCCTATCTAGAGATGTGGAGATATGGGCACAATGGTGGGTTGAGGGGTGGTTTCTAAATATCTTGAGGAGATCGAGCACAACCTCAAGGGGTTGACCATGGATATTCCAGATATCACGGTGGATGAGTTACCCCGCTGCTACCAACACCATACAGTTGGCGTATTAGGCACGGGTAGTCATGTGTTATAGTGAGAAACATATTTGATGCATGTGTATATATGAATCCATGAGCTTCATCATTTTTACATTTTGGTCTCAGGACTATTATAACCCTAAACTGCACTAGACATGCATACCTAGGATTAGGCCATATTACTTGCTATCTTTGCCAAGACATCACTGAACAAATCTTCTAAAAACCATTGTTTTGAAGGTGTAAGTTCCCTACACCACTACTGTCTGCATACACATGCTTTCTTCACCACTATAGCTCACATACACTCACAAAAAATCACGAAAAAATGAAAATTGAATATGGATACAGGTTTTTGGGCCGTTACTTAACCGTTTGACTGCCCATAGCCAGTCACCCCAACCATTATTATCTCTTTGGCCTATAAAAGAAGGTGTTGGGGCCCCATTCCAGGAAGAAGCATGAGAGCATAGAAACTCTACCCATTTCAATATTCCCCCATTTCCCCAATATTTTGCAACCACATTGTGATTTTGAGCCAAAATTCCTTCTTCCTCCTTTGCAAATCCTTGCCCTTTCCCTGGAGAGAACTGAATAGGAGAAGAACACATGGAAGCAGTTGGTACATGGTGAAGAGGATCCCAGGACCAAGTTCGAGGAGCAATTTTGGTCTCATGATGTAAATGACTTTTGTGATATTAATATAAAGAAGTACTTTTTCCGTCCCGCCAAATGACGTCTTAAATATTTATGTTTTGTTTACATTTTTTGATTATGATGTATAACCCACTAATCCATACATAGAATGCATGCTTGTAGTTTCTTGTTTTTATTTTGGTGAATGCAGGTCATCCTTGGGAGGAGACTTTCATTTGAGAAACAAGCAAGCGCAAAGGGAATGACACCGGACACAGAGTTTAAGGTATGCCTACCGGATCCCTATACTTTGTATTTTATGTATGATTGTGGGGTAATGTTGGGATAGTTGATAAAAAGTAGGAGACTTTAGATGGTTAGCTCTGCCTACATTTTAGAACCCTGGTGTAGTCCGTAGGGGTTCTTCCCACTATCGCAGAATTGGTGACCATACTGGGGAAGCCTCTAGGGTCTTTGGGGATATTTCTTTTGGGTGTTTTCTGAATCCATTTACTCATTGTTTTTGAGTTTCTGTAAGCTTCTATGTTTTTAAGGGATGCTCCTCTTCCATACTAGTACTCCCTACCTTTGCTTGACTGTTGGTTTTCATCTTTTGAGAATTTACAGAGGTGTACACGGCATGTAGTGGGCCTGCATGCATGCATACATTCCCTGCCTTTGGACAACCCACGTACATACGCTTGTTGTTGAAGTTTCAGTAGCATGCCTGTGTTGAGAAAAAATTTCTTAGAAGAGGGAGTCATCCTCTTCCCTGTCAGAAGTCACACTTCTTAGGGGTTTTCTTGATCTAGCCCTGGTCTTTGTTATAGCAATCTGTAGCCTAGGTCTTACCTCAACATAGCTTTCTTTTGATCAAAATATTTCTTGTGTTTTCTTTGATAGGGTTTTTAGACAAGTTTGTGAGTTTGCTTTGATATGCTTGTTTGGTATTTTTAGTGACTCCCTGCGATCTGCATTTGGGCCTAAATTCATTTCTTGGTCTTGACTTATCATCATTTCCCCCTTTTTTTCTTTAGAATAAAAGAAAAGAGTTCATTTTCAAATTTCTTGTTTTGAAGCATAAAACAATAAAAAAAAAATCTTTCATTTCTTTGTTTGGTAAAGTAGTTTAGGTTAGTTGCTTCATTTACCAAGGAAAAATAATTTTTTTGTAAGTTCTTTACTTGAATGCTTAGGAAATTAAGTAGCTCGTAGTCGAGCGAAATCTTGTTTTAATTTTTTCTTTTCAAAGATTTGAGAAAGGTAGTTATGAAAATTTTGGTTAAAGAGTTTAAATTGGCAAATATTTATTTGTGAAGAAAGAAGTACTTTTGTTTCCAGTATCATCTTATGTTCTCCTCTTTCGTCTCTTATAAAAACATCATTGGTTTCATTTTCGTTCCTCTTGACTTAAGACAACCACTAAAAATTAATGCTTAATTAAAAGTTATTAGACTTTGTGTTTGAAGGGTCCATCAATTTAGTCTAGGATAGAGCCTTGATTTAGGATTGGAGAGGAAACTCTTCAAGGCTACAAAAACAAACATAAGAGTCTAATCTAGGGAGTGCTTGAAAGTCCAGTAACCGTGAAATTTATCTGGGACCTCCCTCTAACAGATGGGATAAACATGAGGTCATGTAAGGAAAGGTAGCGAAGATAACCCCTCCAAATCTGGACCAAGCATAGTGGGGAATGCATATAGAGGGCTTATCTTGGTATTCCATTGATCGCATTTTCCATGGATCTTCATGGGTCTCGAATCCATTCGAGGTCCTCAGTCATCTTCCATAACACTTGATTTAAATACCCTTGATAGGTTTCAAGCTTGATACTCTGCCCATTGTGGTCTAGCCAACTGTCGACTATACCCGCCTGGTGATTGTTCACGCGCTGGAAACCTAGTTGCCTTTATCTTAGTGACTTACAAATGTGACTGCAGGGGTATACCAAGGTACTTAGGGCAGACATAGGGCCACACTTTTTAGAGTATACCCGAAGGGTGCTTCCGTATTCGAGTTGCACTTGCACCGATAAGTTACTCTAGTGTTGGCTGGTGTAACTGTTCTTCCAACTAGCTAGTGATCTGCTTGTCTTATCTCATAGGAGCGTTTTCTAGTGTGTGCTGGTTTTCAAAATGCTAATAAAAATACCTAGTGTGTCATTGATATTTTCACACCATGGAGGATCAGGAGCTCCACCAGTCGCAAAGGCTTCTTGGCCTACCGCTAGTTAATCTAGAGCCACCCCTGCCACCACTAAGGTGAAGACTAGACCAGTAAGGGTCTTTTGAGGCGACCGGGCCACAAGAAACTGAGCCCAACCCATCTCCAAGAGGAGAACATTTGATTTCGGAGGAACCAACCATTGTCGACCTCAGAGAAGAAGCTCTTGGTCCTTATAACCCTCCAATCATCGATCTATTGGTGCCCATTGTTGTACAGGTTAAACCTTACGAGCGTCAGGTAGTGTCACAAGCAACAATGGAGACAAATGTTGCTACTTCTTTAGGGAATTCTCATACTCCCTCTACAGTTGTCACCACAGGGGGTGTTCTGCCTCCTAACCAATCATTTTCGGTCCAAACCACCATGGTCTCAACCGCCTCTACCTTAGGAAATGGTCCTCTTCCATCTATGGTGATGATCACTGCTCCTTCCACCTAGAGTGCGACAGACCCTCCGTTCTCATACAGGATGCCTGGCTTTGATACAAACTTTGTCCTTTCCTACTCCACTCTATATACTTTAGGTCTTAGGGAAGGGAGCTCTAATGCTCCTTTGTAAGGATCCATGGGGGGAACTTCAACTCCCTATAATGCTTTCCCTTATGGAGGGGGTCATATACCTCCTTCGTCCCCTTCACTCGGTTGTGCTCACTAGCACTCCGCTGGGCCGAATGTAAACTATAGTTTGTTTGGAGAAGGTAGTCAAGGAATTCCTTCTTATATCATGCTAGTAGGTTTGAAACTATTCTCTTTGTTCAACGTGTTTGGTAACAACACATTTTCATCAGTTGTTGTCTCGACCGTGGGCAACCCCAGTTATGGACAACAAAATCCTATGCAGGGTACTATTCCTGCACAGGGGGAAAACTTAGGAATTCCTTCCTCACAAGGACCTTGGAATCTGTGGTAGGGATCATTTCCCTTGTCAGGGATGCCAACCAGGGGAAACCCCTTTCATATCCAATGGAACCATGGGAAAGGCTCAGAACCTATGCCCGTCAGATCGACAGGGGGAAACCCTTCCCAAAATCCTTTGAATGTGACACAAGCCCAACCCTTTACATCCTATTACAGGAGTCAACTGATGACATATCAACAAGAACAAAATCCATACGCTGGTCACAGCCATGGTTATTACCAGAACCCTGGCCAACAACCTAAATTTTCCTAGCAACCTAGTGCCAACCAAACTCCAGGCTCCTTTTTCCATGGTTATAATCAACAACCCAAATTACCATTTCTGGAAACTTTGCACTTGCTAGACTTGAGAAGGTTATTAAATGACACCATATGTCACAATCTGCATTGGCCCCCTATGCCGACCAAGTTGCCTTCAGAAATTCCAAAGTTTGAGGCTAAGCCTAACGAATATCCAGGCGATCATGTGACTACCTTCCATTTATGGTGCTCGTCCAACTCTTTGAGAGACGACTCCATCCAATTGTGTTTGTTTCAATGCATTCTCATCGAGGGTGTTGCGAAATGGTACATGGAGCTCGATCTCTCAATATACTCTTCCTTTGGTGAATTGGCAATGGATTTCTTAAACCATTTCCAATTACCTATGAGATACGACATCGACACTGAATTGTTGGCCAACTTTGAGTAGAAAAAAGAAGACCATATCTCGGGTCACATCCAAGAATGGATATGCTAGAAGAGTTTGATAAAAGTACCAGTCCCACCATCATTCCTACTTGAGTGGTTCCTTAAGTCTTTGTTACCCTAGTTATCTAAAGAAGTCGCAACCTCGAGGGTGTTTTCAGAAGAAGAAGCGATAATGCGAGCTCAACAACTAGAGATGATTTACTCTCAATCTGGTTTTATTTACGAAGTTTTTCCATATGCACCACGATCGATAATTTACAAGACCAGATAGATATCTGGACCACATGCCAATGGTATTGTTGGTTAAGTGAAAATGAAGCCCGCTGATCAATTGTCGAATCAATTGCAGCAATTGTCAATACAACAGACAATGGCTAGCCAGACCACTGGTTCAGCTGCCCCCCCTACTCAAACATCGGATGTACACAGTGTGGAATAAACAAACCCAAAGGCCTCCCAATAGCTTGACGGAAAGAAGAAACAATGAAAGAAGGGTAAGAGGCATAAGAAGCCTACCAATAATGTTGGTGGGGGAAACATAGAAAAGAAGAAGTCGAAGTATCCGTGTAATCTCTACATGAAATAACACCCGACTCACCAGTGCCCTTGGATTATGGAGGCCTAGAAGTTATTGGCACAGCAGTAGCCTACCGTTTTAACAAATCCATTTCAACATGGGAAAAATTTAACTCAATCCTCTTCAATCGTGGAAGGGAGGTATTCAGGGACCCCCTCCGTCTGTGATTAATCCTTCGTCCGCAAATGTGTACATGATGAAAGGTAGCGTTGACTTAACAACTAGGACACGTGACTACGGAATGCCAAACACCTCTGAGAAGGGTAAAGAAGCTAAAAACCCACCTCTTCCTCTTTAGATTGAGAAGACATTGGGAGAAACAATGACACACATCCCAAAAGATGCATTCAAGAAAGATTCCCACAACCCAAATGCAAGGGCTGCCCAAAACTACTCTGTGATGGAGGATTTGTCACAAACCCCTTGTGCGATGTCTGGTTTGGAAGTCCTCTAGATTTTCCCTTCCCATAGAAAGGCTCTGTTAGCTTCCTTAGGATCTGCTGAGACTTGTAATCCAGGAACGATCATGCTTGATACGACCAACTTAAAACCTCATCTTCCTTACCATGTGGCGTTTAATATAGTAGTGGCTTACACCACAAAAAAAATTATTCAGAACATTTTCTGCATGGTGGTTGATGAGGGTGCCTTGACATGTGTGTTATCTTTGGTGTGTTGGAAGGACATTGGCCAACCCGTTTTGTTTCCGTCACTTACTCTTCTTACTGCTTTCGATGATCGTTCATTCCGACCACATGGAATCATCCCCTCTTTCCCTATGCAGTTAGGGGGGGATACCGTGTGCGTCGAGGTTGAAGTGGTCGATGCATCTCTCGACTACAATCTCTTGTTAGGAAGTAGTTGGACCTATTCTATGCAAGCAGTTGTCGTGACAATTTTCCAGGTCTTGTTGTTTCCACATGAGGGTCGGATCATGTCCATTGATCAGTTATCCTTCTCCTGTCCTGACCCTTCATCGGGGGTATCCACAGTCCCGGTGATTGATAACCCTCAGCCTGGCATCATCAAGATAGGGGTTGGTTTGTGCCCACCTTTGATGGGTACTTTCGATTACTCGCCTCCGACTGGAAATGTCCATTACATATCGGCTATCCCCGACCAACCTAGGGATGAAATCTTTCAAATGTCGTCGTTTCAAACGACTTAATGATCCTTGGACTCTTCCTTCCCCATCATATATGATGGAAGGGATAGGGCACCATGGCATGGCCATGCCTTTGTCCACGAATTTTTTTTCATACTCTATAGTCCAACAATCTTCCGTCGACTCCGATCTGACTCTCGCACAGGAGTTAGATCCAGTTCTCGAGCCTATTTAGGCTCAAGGTTCCCTTGCCAATACTGATTCTTTAGACTTAGAATTTCCCTTAGATGAGGCAATGACTAGTCTGAACAGACCTTGGGATGATCTCCATCACAGATCTTATTTTCTCCCAGATTTAAGAAGAATTGAAGAAGGAGAATTCACTATGACTATGATTGGAGATAGGGCTTGTCCTATCAACCCTTTGGCTATGCAGGTTGTTTACGCTTAAGGAAATATGAAAACCATTACTAAAATGATACCTATTGATATCTCCAGAATCCCTAGCATCATGGAGAATATCTTCGTCGGAGCAGATTGGTCCCTCGAGGAGATTCAAATCTACACGGATTTATTTAAATAATTCTGTGATGTGTTTTCCTGGTCTTATGAGGAAATGCCAGGCATAGATCCAAGAATCGTTGAACATGAAATCACAACATATCCTGATGCCAAGCCAGTCCGACAGAAGCTTCATCCAGTTAATCCCAGGAAAGAAGCAGATATTAAGGCTGAAGTAGAGAAACTACTCAAAGCTGGTTTCATCTACCCTGTTCAATTGACTCAATGGGTGTCAAATCCCGTGGAAGTCAACAAAAAGCAGGGTACGATTCATTTATGTACAAAATTAATTGACCAGATAGTCGATGAATGCACAGGTTACGAGGCCTTTTCTTTCATGGATGGTTTTTTAGGATACAATCAGATATAGATCAAACTCGAAGACCAACACAAAACTGATTTCATTTGTCCACGGGGTACATTCACTTATTGGAATATGCCTTTTTGTCTGAAAAATGTTGGAGTTACTTTTCAGCGGGTCGTGTCTTTTTCTTTCCATGACCTCAAACACATAGTTGAGGCTTATCTTGATGATTTAGCATCATGATCTCCTAAGAGAGCTGATCATCCAACACACCTCTGACTTATCTTTGAGTGATGTCGCTACTACCATATTCACTTGAGTCCAAACAAGTGCATTTTTTGCGTTAAATCAGGCTGTCTGCTTGGTTTCATAGTTTCGACAATAGGTATCATGGTCGATTCTCTAAAGGTTGAGGTGATAGTTCAGTTTCCTCCCCTGTGCACAATCCCTCAGCTTCAGAGTTTACAGGAAAAAGCAAACTTCTTATGGTGTTTCATTGCAAACTATGCCGAGATCACAAAGGGTTTCATGAGTTTATTGAAGAAGGATGTTCCTTTTCATTGGGACAGAGCCGCTCAACGCTATTTCAAAGCGTTGAAATGTGGCCTCATCTTTACCCCTCTTCTTCGGCCACCAAATTATAATAAATATTTATTATTGTAATTGGTCACTGCAGAGTTGACCATTGACGTGGTCTTGGTTTAGGAGGATTATTTACTCTCAGAATATGTGATCTATTACCTAAGCCGAGGCCTGGTTGGACCTGAACTCAACTATTCCCATGTTGAAAAACTTGCATTGGCAACCGTTCATGTTGTCCAACAGTTCCATCATTACATCTTGTTTCGGAAGACCATTGTCATTTCCATTGCGAATCCATTTCAATACGTGTTGACACGATGTGTAATCGGTGGAAATATCAGTAGATGGATAGTTATCCTCTAGGAATTTGACTTGGATTTTGTTTTGGCAAAATCCAAAAAGTCATTGGTCTTCGCAGAACTCATTTAAGAACTTCCAGTCAAATCAGGTGATGTTATACTTGAGGAGTCACCTATCAAAGGAGACATATTTTTTTATCGTTTCTTTGGACCCCTGGTATGGAGATATACTAATCTATTTCCAGACTTTGAAGTTCCCTACCTCTTCTTCTCGTGATGAGTGTCGCTGTATACACCATCAGGCCAAGAACTATCTCATACTCAACGACACCTTGTATCATCAAGGTGTAGATTGTGTTATCACTCTATAAATTCCCAGAGGTTGTTATGAGGTAAGAAGAAACTTATCAGAGGTAAACTTAACCAACCACTTCAAAACTGGAAGTTAGCCCTACCAGTTTCAGAGAGGGATCTCTCTGTGAGTTCTAGGTTTGTTTGAGTGTTCAAAGATTTTAGGCTAGTTAAAAAGAATATAACCAAGTTGTTCGTATTGTTTTTGAATTAAGTGGCTGAATATCAATTACGCTTCCATGGGGCTATGGGGTCTATTTTTAAAAGATAGAGGTTAAAAACAATGTTACAAGATTCGTTTCAAAGGGTGAGATAGTGCTAATGCTGGATTCTTTCGAAATAAAAATGGTGTATTGCTGAAAAGATGAGATATCAGTTAAAACAAAAAAGCATTTAAGAATTTATTTGTTATAACATCAGAGGAAAAACATTTAAATCTGTAAAAGATTAAGAACAAATTACACAATGGTAAATTCTGCAACTTTAACTTCTTTTAAAGATTAGATTTTAGAAAGGCAATATGATAACCAAGAAAGAAAAAACTTGTACGCAGAGAGAGGGAACTTCACCAACAATGGACACACAGGAATCTTGTGAAACTTCTCTTTCTATTACTAGAATAACTTCTTGATAAAAATTATAGCAACTAGAGCTTGCTTGGGCATAAAGATCAACAACCCTTCCTACTTCTAAGTGAGAAATATTTATAATAAAAGTTACAATGATCCTGTCATTAATGATCAGGACGTGAAAGAGTCTGAGTCTAACTAACTAATCTAACAAGATGCATAAATGTAGTAACCTATGATGATGTGTTGAATCTCTCATGTTGATTTCGGGGAAGACCATTGTTGAGTCATTTATATGACCTCAGTTGTGTTGGACACTGAGCTGGACGCTGAGATGGATGTTGAGATGGATGATGATATGGATGAGGTGTTGCCTTTACTCAATCAAATCGCACAGCGCATCCCATCTCTGTGTTCTTGGGATGGTAATTTTCAATAACCAGCGGTAAACTTCGTCCATCTCAGTGTATTTAGCAAAAGTCGGCTTGATGATGAAGACATAATTGATCTCGTGTTGAATGCTGAGGTCATGCTGCAAAGTCTCCAAGAATTCTTTGCCTGTGATGCTACCCTGTATCCCTGAAAACTTGGAACTATCTTTGGCCACAATGGAGATCCTTTTCTTGTAATCGGACAGAGTCATTAGTTTATCATTTAGGACATGTAGATCAGGAAGACCCTTTTTCTGTAAGGCTTCAATCTTTCTAAAAAATATTTGAACTCCAATGTCCATGTTCTTAGCCTTTTCCTCCAACTATAACATCAATCCCCTTTTAGTCAATACTCTTTTTACCTCGAGGATAGTCTCTGTTCTATCTTTGACTTTCAATTCTTCCAGCTCTTCTTTGGTTTTGGAGTTCAGAAACTTGATGATCTCATTGGCTACTGAGGCCATCTCACCCAGCTCTGTTCTTATCCTGTCAATGGCTTGCCTACTCTTTAACACCAGATCATGTTGCTCGAACATGATTTGCACCATGGGCCAAATTTCATTTATGGATTTTGCTATATCTATCCATATGTTTTCCTTAGCCTCTGCTAATGTCTTGCCTGCCACTATTTGTTTATGGAGCTATTGTATTTCTTTCTTAAGCTTCTCTGCTGCCTATCTCTCAACATTATATCTTGTTTGGAAAGAGGATTTGAGTTCCTGGAGATTTTCAACCTCCCTTTTCAACCTATTAATCTCTGTCTCTTGCAAATTCATTTCCTCCATGGACTTTGCTAGCTCCACAGTTTTTTCCAGTGCTGTCAATGGGGCTGCTGATGGAATGTCTTCTGTAGTGGTTGTTGGAATTGTTGTTGTACTTACTTCTTCAATGGGAACTGCACTCAATGGAATGACTTCCATTGGTTTCATTTGTTCCTTTTCTTTCAATAATTTTTCCAACTCTATCTCCATTTCTTTGAGTTGTGCATTTTGCTGCATGATAAGATTCAACAATTCTTCTTTCTTTTTTTCGGCTTCAGCTACCTTTTTAGCTTGTGAATCCTTTGTTGGTGGAAATTTCAATTATTTTCTCAAAGATGCAATGTCAGCATTATTTTTCTTCAACATTTCCTCGTTGCTTTAATAGTCGAGGGATCATACCCAATCTTGAGCACCAACTCCTTTAAGGATTTTATTCTATTATCCTTTGCAAATTAGGATATCTTTTCCAACTTCAATTGGATCTAGACATTGCTTAAAGATACCTGTAACTTAGCTGCGGTAGAGGAAGCATGTGCTAATGTGGAGAAGACCATTTCTCCAGTCTGTCTATGAAAATCCATTTGGTCAGCTGCATGGACCTATTTAGTGTCAAAAACAATAGTTGACCTCTTGTAGTCAGTGAACTCTTTGGGGTGAGGCACCTGTGCTTCCAGGAATGCTAGATGCATTCTTCCTCTCTCTGTATCAAAGACTGAAAATAGTCTGTGTTGTGCTATGGAGGTTTGCTTCCAGAACTGGGAGTAGGTGCTATTAGTCAGCATCTGGTTCTTCTTTTTAATCATATCATATTTCTCAAAGGTGATTACAGGTGTATATCCTTGTGGAGTTTGGGTGGTCACAACTATTTCTTTCTACTTCTTCAAAGAAGAAGTTGACACCACCTACTGTCTTCTCTCAATCACTGTGGAAGAGTAGGGTTCTTCCTCACCAGACATGTGATTAGCATGAGTGGTTTTGGGTTTCTTGCTATATACCCTGAATTCTTCTACTGATACCTCAGTGATTGAAGGTGAATCATCCTTTCTTGGCCTTTTTTCCTTGGGTATATGAGGAGTAGAAGTCGGTGAGATAGATACTAAAAGAGATTCCCGTGGCTCTGTATCTACCAGAGTATTTACTTCCTATTCTGTCTGGTTCACATATTTTTCAATTTCTGGCTTGAGGGTGTGGGAATAGGGTGAAATTTTGTTGTTAGACCTCATATCTGCAATGATCCCACTGGGGTCATATCTCCAAATAAAACTAGTGTTGAATTTCATCTCCTTCAATAATTTGTCTGCCTCTTCCCCAACAGCTCGACTGTTGCAGATAAATGGGCCTATTTGTCCTTTGATCCTCATTTGTTTTTTTTTCTTCAGAGACACAAAATGGATTTCATCTGATTTTATCATATGGCAAATATATTCCAGTGTGAATATTCGAACAGGTACATACTTAGGCAACTTGTATGGAGCTAGTTCACACCCATACACTCTGATTTATGTGTGATTCTGGTATAGAAACCAATCTCCAGTCTTTTCCAGATATGAAATGTGTAGAACTATTTGAATTTCTTCATTTATTCTCGGCTCAGGTCTTCCACTCAGCATGCCCACAAATGGATGATAAAACAATTCAATGAATTGTTTAAAAGTGAACTTAGTGGAGTTTCTCCTGAGCAACGATGTCTATAATGTGACTGCTTGAGGTTTTCCTTTCTTGTCCATCTTCTGCATTGATAAAGAGAACCTATCCACCTGAAAAAAGAAGAACATGTAATCTAGGATGGATGAGTACCAGAAAATTCCCTTTGTGGCGAATTGTGAAAAATGCTTGTGAATGTTCTCCACCAGGAAAGTGTTGTAGTCGAACTGAGTGGTGGATTTTTCCTCGGTAGATAAAATGGAAATAAAAACCAATATAGGCTCATCCACCCATGTGTCTGAAAAATAACCAAGCAGACAAAAGAGTGATGAAATAACTTGGTTTCCTTTTTCTGAGAACAGGGAGGAAGGATAGGGGGGATTTGATTTGGGGAACTGAGCATCCTGTGGGAAGAAAAATTCAAATATTTGGGCTCTTTGAGGAAAAGATAATTTCTGGCATAACTCTGTTATGATTTCAAGATTGAAAGGGGAGGCAGATTCATTTATGGGTATCTACATCATTTGATCAATGGTCTATGGTGTGATGAAGAACAAAGTTTCTCCTGATGACGAGACTATGGCTCTCTGGTCGGGAAGGTAATGAGCCTGGAATTTGAGGGAAAATTTAAGGAAATGATGGACCTGGGGGAAAGGATATAAAGGAATATTAGACTCCCAGAGCTTGATTTTTTTGCTCTAATATAAGAAAGTGTCTTTGAGCCATGACTGGAAATTCGTGAAGTCAACTTTGCACCTTGTGTCTGATATCAGATGATCTTTATCGGCCAATGGGATCTTGTTGAGGTCGAGAGGAGGTGGGAGGAAAGGATTTTCCCCAGCCTCTGCTTTCTTGGATTTTGGCACCATTGTTGTGAAGAGTACCTGCAATTTTAAGAAAAAATGTTAGTGGTAATGGCTGTGGCTGGATGAGGCATTGCAGAGGCAAAGGAAAATGAATCTCTTTATACACAGGGAATGTGAATGGAATGGGAGATGATCGAAACGGGGTTGAATTTGAGTGGAAGGGTATCCGTTTAGGCAAACAAGGACAGGTTAGATGGAAAATGGGTATGTCGCCAGTCGTAAATGGACAACGGATCGTTTAGAGTGTGAGAGTGCAGCATGAAGGACGTTTGAAGTGTACCTTTGGTTGACGTGTGCACTAGTGATTGGAAGGCGAATGGGAAAGATATGACCTGTAACGGTTAGATGGATGGGACAAGCTGACGGGGTCATGACATGGAACTTGTAGAGGGTGGTGGTGAATTGCAACACTGATAGGCAGTAAATGTTTGGAGAGGGGG
>SNQJ01S0046098.1:42282-53265 GCA_010110895.2 Picea sitchensis | reverse complement strand
TTTTTCTTTCTTTTTCTTTTTTCTTTCTTTTTCAGGATGTAGTAATCTCTACAAATAAAAAAAAATAAAGGGAAAAAAAATATAATCAATAGTTGATCCTATAAATTATAGGGTTATAACAATGGCTCCACCTGGGGATGGTATCCTCCTTGCGAGATGCCAAGAATCCTATTTCTTGTTGTCTTGAAAAACTTCCTCTAGAGTTTCTTTTGCTATCTGACTTGCTTTATTCCGGAAAAGTTGATGACATCTTCAATGTCGTAGGGCCTTCTCTGCGGGCTTCAAACATCTGAAAAAAAACACCTACACCTAAAAGACTTGTAAAAGAAATGATATATACAATGGAATGGAATGGTGATATCTCTACTGAGGTGGCAAGTAATCCTTCAACATCCTACCATTTATGGGTCCCCCTGGCAGGTCTGATCCATCATGATTAGAAAGTAGAAAAGCATTGTTTCCTTTGAAGACTTGAATGGTGTAAGGACCCTTCCACAAGCTATAAAACTTTCCATGTTTACCTTTATCTTCATTTCTGGAGTCCCACCTCAAAAATAGATCACCCAATTCAAAGTTATCCTCTTTGGTTCTCTTGTCATAAATATTTTTAATATTTTCTTGGATCACTTGAGTTATGTTGTAAACTTCTTCTCTGGATTGCATTAGATGGATCATTTGATTTATTCTTTGTTGGACATCGTTTGGTTCTTCTTGTGTTTCCTGCAATAGTTGCATGACTGGAACTCCTAATGAAAGGGGAAAAACTACCTCAATGCCATACACCAATTGGTATGGAGACATACCAATAGATCTTTTATGGCTAATCCTGTCAACCTAGAGTGCGAAAACCAACTTATTATGCCACGATTTCTTGTTTTCCTCTAGTTTCTTTCTGAGGATGTTCACTGGACTTTTGTTAGAAGACTCATCTAGCCCATTTCCCTATGGATAATAAGTCGTCAAGTGTCCCAAAGTAATATGATATTGATTACAAAAATATATGAGCCTTTTGGATCTGAAAGCCGTTGCATTATCAGTTATAATTTTTCTGGGGCATCCAAAATGAGAAAAAATGTTAGTTTCTAAAAAAATGATGATGACAGAGTTAGTAGCTTGCCTGCATGGTACAACCTCGATCCACTTGGTGAAGTAGTCTGTGGCTGTGAGGATCCATTTATGTTGGCCCGAAGAGGGAGGATGTATTTCACTAATGAATTCTAGCCCCCACTGTTGGAAAGGAGATTCAACATAGATGGGCTTCATTGGGAGTGGCAGAAGCTTCCTTTTCCCTTCAAAAATCTGACACTGGTGGCAAGAAGTAACCTTCTGGTGAATGTCAGCAAACAGAGTAGGCCAGTAAAATCCAGCTCTTAGAATCTTGTTAGCTGTGGTCTTCCAGCTCAGGTGCCCACCACAGTCTCCTGCATGGAAATATTGAAGGACTTTGTCAGCTTCATATTTTAACAAGCAATTAAGAAAGATACCACCAAGATCTTTCCAATAGAGATTGCCTTCCAGAATACAAAATTTCAATGCTTTCAATTTAATAAATCTAGCTTTGGTCTTAGTCAAACCTGGAGGAGCCTGTAAATTGTGGAGTACGAAAATGAGGTTTGTGTACCAAGGGGAATTTAAGAATGCCTCTTTTATGTTTGGATTCGCCTGCCCTTCCGGTTCGTCTACTGCAGCCAAAAAGTTAATATCTAAAGCATGGAAATTAGACTCAGCCATCAGTTTGGCCAAACCCTGTCCTTTGATCAGTTTAATAGGTTTTATATCAATGTCATATTCTAGAATGACCACAATCCATTTTCCTCTTCTGCCATCCGGATGATCCTGGGTCATAATATCTTTAACCACTGTGTTTGGGATGTATGCAATTGTATGAGAATGGAGAATATAGACCCTAAAATATTTTATAGCCTTTACTAGGGCAAAGGCTTGTTTCTCCATAATATTATAATTCAATGTTGCATCTCTTAAAGATTTGCTGAAAAAGGATATGGGTTTCTCGTACCCTTCACTATTTTTCTGCAACAATATTGTTGTTATAGTGTGCTCAGATGTGAAAGAGAAAAGGAAAAAGTCTTTGGTATAGTCTGGGCTAATCAGAACTGGAGCTTGGGTGAGAGCATGTTTCACTTGCTCAAATGACTATTTGGACTCGACATTCCATTTGATTTTTGTGTCCTTTTTCAACATATTGGTAATATTCTTGAGAAGCTCGACCAAGTTTGGTATGAATCTTCTAAGGAAATTTATTTTTCCAATGAAAGATTGCAGTTATTTGATGTTCCTAGGGTGTTCCACCTTCTGGATAGCTTCTATCCTGCTGGGATCTATTTCAATTCCATCTTTTAAGATTATGTTTCCTAGCAATTTACCTTGCTCTAACCTGAAAAGGATTTTCTTAGGATTTAATGAAATCCCAAATTTCCTGCACTTCTCAAACACATGTCTGAGGTGGAGAAAATGTTCTTTATCAGATTTGGAGTAAACAGTTACATCATCTAGATAAATGACTATAAATTTCCCAGTCTCATCCACAAAGGAAATATCCATTGCTCTTTGGAAAGTAGCTCCAACGTTCATCAGACCGAAAGGCATCTTCACATACATGAAGGTACCCCAGGGTGTGGTAAAAGTTGTCTTCTATTGATCTTCTGGGTGGACCAGAAATTGGTTGTAACCAGAGAAACCATCCAGTAAGGAGATCCTACTAGATCCAACCACCCTTTGAAAAATATGGTCCATTTTGGGTAAAGGGTAATTATCTTTGAGGGAGACCTTGTTCAGATTTCTGAAATCTATATAGAGCCTGATCTCACCAGTTTTGTTCCTGGTTGGAACTAGATTAGAAACCCATTTGGAAAACCTCAAGGGGACTACAATATTGGCATCATACATCTTCTTAATTTCTTTCTCTATCAGGGGAAGCAACTTGGGATTAATTCTCCTAAGTTTCTATCTGAAAGGTTTATGTTCTTCTTTTATGGGAATTATGTGATGTATGATTCTTGTGTCATAGGATTTTAAGTCATAGAGCCAAGTGAAAACATCTATATATTCCTTAAAAATTTCAATGTATTTTCTTTTTTGCTCTGGTGGCAATGATTTAGACAGTTTTATCATTTTGGGGTTTTCTTCTATTCCTATGTTATAGTCTTCAACCTCTTTACCGCTAGCTTCAATTTTCGATTTTTTGGCTACATCGTTAAAATCAAACACGTCTTCCAACGGAACTAAACCTCTAGGTAACACATTATTTTTCAACTGCAGGATATCAGAATCTACATCATTTTCATTGATTTCTTCAGCATCTATTGTATTTACACTACCATTCTCAAAAAAAGATTTATTTACAACTTCTTCATCTTGTTGTAAATCTATGTTCGTACATTCGAAATCATTTTTACATTGCAGGAAATCTTCAATTTGATCGTCATTTCCAAATACCTGCCAATATTTGATGTTATCAGGCACAGTGGGTCTTCACTTCACCTCCACTGTGTACTTGCGAGTGGGATGAAAATGGATTTTACAGGCAGCGGCTGGCGTGGCCAGTCTGTCTGATAGTATATTTTGTCCTCTAGGCATCACCTGCAAATCAACCTCATTAAAGAATTGGAGAGCATCCAAAACAATGTTTCTATAGGCTCTAAGTCTGGGATGTTTTGCTGCATACTCACCTTTGATTTGCTTGATAATTAATTTAGAATCACCCCTTACCATTATCTACTTAGCATAAACTTTCTTCAATAATTTTAGGCCGAGCATTAAAGCCTCGTACTCGACTATGTTGTTAGTACATTGAAAGTTCAGTTTATAGGAATGATTCTCGGAGTACTTTGATCTATAGTTATGCATCCACCCTCTGGCTCCAGCTCCTTCTTTACTCACAACACCATCGAAGTCCATGCTCCAGAAGTCTGATGGTAGTTCCTCATTTTCTTCAACCATGGGATTTCTTACTTCGACAATAGCTTTATCATTCTTTTGGTCAGGTGCATCATCTTCCAGTTGTGAAATTTGTTCTTCAAGATCACCATCGTTATATAGAATGAAAGAATCCAAGTCAGAGCGTGCGGAATATAATGGGTAGTTGTGTGGCTTTTCCTAACTACTGACCATATACTTCATCAGTGTTTCCCTGTAAAGTCTTCTCTGTTGACCGAAAACTGGAATGATGGCATAGGACATATCTAGCTGCAGGGTTCCTCTCAATTTATCTCCCCAAGAACTTGATAACAATATACCATACTTGGGGGGAATGTCTACTATGACGATGTCCATCACCAAACTTTTTGTCGAGATTTGAGCCAAGGTGATATATAAGTCTTTAATTAGGCCTATACATTTGACCTTGCTAGAGTAAAAGAATGAAAATATTTGTAAGGTCTGGTGACCTCAAGTCCCAACTTTTCCATCAAGGCTTTGGGCATTAGGTTGTGAGAAGCACCCGAATCCAGCATAGCATTGTGCAATATCAGATCATGGATATTTAGGCTGATGTAAAAAGGAGCCATGACACCATTATCAGTTTGGCTGTCAACTTCAGGACCAAACAGGAGCTCAGGTCGATCATCGACAAGGTTTACTGTGTCAAAGTGGTGTACAAATCCAACATTCAAGGCTTTAGTACCCATATCAGGTTCAATGCTTAAATATTTCATCACCTGAGACCTATAAGCATTCTTATTCATTAGCTCAGATAAGGGAATAGGAATATTCAATTTTGCTAGTTCCCCCTCGAGGTTGAAAGGAACGATGGTTTTGTTTAAACTCTGTACTTCTTAATTGATAGAAACTCTATGGACAGGTGCACTTGTTTGAATGGTTGATGAAACTTCTGTTCGACTTGTTTTCTTAATAATTTCTGGAGTTTTTTGCATAAGAGGTTTAGCGTTTTTCTGCTCAAGGGTTTTCTTGGGAATGTTTTCTGAGGTTTTCTTGGTTTCAACATCCTTCTTCAGAGAATTCTCATTAGCCTTCTTACTCCTTAGGTTATATTTCCTGTGAACCTCCATTATAGCATTCTCAAAGTCTTCCTATTCTATTTTCTCAGCTTCCTCATTCACCTCTGTTTGTGAAAGGAGAAAGATTTCATGTTCTTCTTGGGTGAGGAAAATAGACTCATGATCATGATCATGATCACCCATTAGATTTATATGAGAATAATCAAACTCCTCAATAACTTCCTCCCCATAATCAACATAGTTTTCTTGGAGAGGTGGTCTAATATACTGATCAGGTCCCTGTTGTTCTCGTTGATCCCTAGGATCTCTTTGTCTAATCTGGGGTGGCTTTCTCCTAAAGTTTGGGTTTATGATTTGAGGGGCAACTTGGTTCTCCCTAGGTGGGTTCCTGTCAGTTATGGTGAGTCTCTCCATCATTTTCTCCATAGCTCTGGCTAGAGAATCTAATTTGGCATCAGATGAGGAAGTAGAAGGTTATTCCTTGATGATGACCCTCTTTTTTGTTCTCTACCTGGCCCTTCTAGCCAAAAGTTTTTCTTCTACACTGACGACACATTTTTGCCTGTCTTGTAGAGTTGTTGCATTTCTTTCCCTCAATTGATACAACATGTCAGTGTCAAAACCATAAGGGAACTTTATTAATGCCAAACCTTGTGGTGGTTTAATTTCAGTCGGGATAACATTGTATAGATTATTGAAACGAGTGCAGTAATCTTGCACTATCTCTCCTTGGTTCCTTCTGATGTTCTCATACTCCGACATAATTTGGAGAGGATTTTTCTTTACCTCCCACTAGTCTAGGAAAGTCTGATGGAAAACAGTAATGTCAGTAATGGTAGAAGCACGTAAAGTTTTGAACCACTTTTTCACATCTCCAATTAGTATTTGTGCGAATAATCTCATCTGCACATCATCTTCGTCTACTTCTTGCAGGTCAAAGTAATCATTCATTTTGTCAACATGTTGTTGCACATTCAAGGGGTCGATACTATCGAACTGTGGAAGTCTAGTTTGATAATATTGGGGCATGTCATGTAAAGGAGAAACCAATACCAATGGAGCATATATTGCTGCCATGATTGTTGGAGGAGGCTGAACAACAACCTGTGTGACAGGAGAGGAAATGCCTGAAGATATAGAGGATGGAGGGCTTGGAGGAATGGAGTGACCTAGTGTAATTTTAGTAGAAACTACAACGATGGTTAAAACAAGAAGTTCGACGGACTACTGAAGATGGAGCTTGTTTAAGGCCTGACCAATATTTGCAACTAGGTCTTCGAGCTTATCAGTCTTGGAGTGAAAACGTTGTTCAACTTCAGCTCTAGGAGAAAGTATCTCAGGGGTCCTGGGCTGAAAAATTGTTTGGTCTAAGACCGTTTCACTGACAAAACTATCAGATTTTGTCCTGAAAAGACTTGTTCAAAAGGGTATCTCAGACTTAAGATCTGGAAGAACAAATAACTTTTCTGGGATGGAAAAAGACCTTGGAAGCAGGTTGTTAATCCTTGAAATTTCTATAGTTCTTTTCTTTCTGAGTAGTCTTTCGGGATTATCTATTACTTTTGTAGGTTCTACATCAGGATGAGATCTGGTAGAAATTATTTTGGGAGCTAGAACTATTGATTTTATTCTACCTTTGGAGATTTTGGTTATTTATGCACAAAATTTAACAACCTCTGAACATTATTTCTAGGTAAATATTAGGGTTTGTGTTTTTTCCAGAAACAAAATCGTCTTTGTTCTAGGGGAAAGAAAACAAGGGGTGGAAAGTTTGTTTCAGTTCTTCCCCAGTATGGTTGCCATTTATGTTATCACTCTGTAAATTCCCAGAGGTTGTTATGAGGTAAGAAGAAACTTATCATAGGTAACCTTAACTAACCACTTCGAAATTAGAAGCTAGCCCTACCAGTTTCAAAGAGGGACCTCTCTACGAGTTCTAGGTTTGTTTGAGTGTTCAAATATTTTAGGCTAGTTAAAAAGAATATAACCGAGTTGTTCGTACTGTTTTTGAATGAAGTGGTTGAATATAAATTATGCTTCCATTGGGCTATGGGGTTTGTTTTTAAAAGATAGAAGTTAAAGACAACGTTACAGTATTCGTTTCATAGGGAGAGATAGTGCTAATGCTGGATTCTTTCGAAATAAAAATGGTGTATTGCTGAAAAGATGAGATATCAGTTAAAACAAAAAAGAATTTAAGAATTTCTTTGTTATAACATCAGAGGAAAAACATTTAAATATGTAAAAGATTAAGAACAAAGTACACAATGGTAAATTCTGCAACTTTAACTTATTTTAAAGATTAGATTTTAGAAAGACAATATGATAACTGTGAAAGAAAAAACTTGTATGCAGAGAGAGGGAACTTCACGAACAATGGACATGCAGGAATCCTGTGAAACTTCTCTTTGTATTACTAGAATAACTTCTTGATAAAAATTATAGCAACTAGAGCTTGCTCGGGCGTACAGATCAACAACCCTTCCTACTTCTAAGTGAGAAATATTTATAATAAAAGTTACAACGACCCTGTCATTAATGATCAGGACATGAAAGAGTCTGAGTCTAACTAACTAATCTAACAAGATGTAGAAATGTAGTAACTGATGATGATGTGTTGAATCTCTCATGCTAATTTTGGGGAAGACCATTGTTGATTCATTCAAATGACCTCAACTGTGCTGGACATTGAGCTGGATGCTGATATGGATGATGAGATGGATGAGGCATTGCCTTTACTCAATCAAATCGCACAGCTCATACCATCTCTATGTTCTTGGTATGGTAATTTTCAATAACCGGTGGTAAACTTTGTCCATCTCGGTGTATTTATCAAAAGTCGGCTTGATGATGAAGACATACTTGATCTCGTGCTGAATGTTGAGGTTATGCTGCAAAGTCTCCAAGAATGCTTTGCCCGTGATGTTGTCCTGTATCCCTGAAAACTTGGAACTGTATTTGGCCACGGCGGTGATCCTTTGCTTGTAATTAGACAGAGTCATTAGTTTATCATTTAGGACAAGTAGATCAGGAATACCCTTTTTCTATAAGGCTTCAATCTTGCTAAAAAATATTTGAACTCCAATGTCCATGTTCTGAGCCTTTTCCTCCAACTGTAACATCAATCCCCTTTTAGTCAATACTCTTTTTATCTCGAGGATAGTCTCTTTTTTGTCTTCGACTTTCAATTCTTCCAGCTCTTCTTTGGTTTTGGAGTTTAGAAATTTGATGATCTCGTTGGTCGCCGAGGGCATCTCACCCAACTCTGTTCTTATCCTGTCAATGGCTTGCCTACTCTTTAACACCATATCATGTTGCTCGAACATGATTTGCACCATGGGCCAAATTTCATTTATGGATTTTGCAATATCTGTCCATATGTTTTCCTTAGCCTCTGCTAATGTCTTGCCTGCCACTGTTTGTTTATGGAGCTGTTGTATTTCCTGCTTAAGCTTCTCTGCTGCCTGTCTCTCAACATTATATCTTGTTTGGAAAGAGGATTTGAGTTCTTGAAGATTTTCAACCTCCCTTTTCAACCTATTAATCTCTATCTCTTGCAAATTAATTTCCTCCATGGACTTTGCTAGCTCCACAGTTTTTTCCAGTGCTGTCAATGGGGCTGCTGATGGAATTTCTGTTGTAGTGGTTGTTGGAACTACTGTTGTACTTACCTCTGCAATGGGAACTGAACTCAATGGAATGACTTCCATTGGTGTCATTTGTTCCTTTTCTTTCAATAATTTTTCCAAATCTATATCCATTTCTTTGAGTTGTACGTTTTGCTGCATGATAAACTTCAACAATTCTTCTTTCTCATTTTAGGCTTCAGCTACCTCTTTAGCTTGGGAATCCTCTGTTGGTGGAAATTTCAATTGTTTTCTCAAAGATGTAATGTTCGCATTCTTTTTCTTCAACATTTCTTCTGCTGCTTTAACATTCGAGGGACCATAACCAATATTGAGCACCAACTCCTCTAAGGATTTTATTCTATTATCCTTTGCAAAAGTGGATATCTTTTCCAACTTCAATTGGTTTTGGACATTGCTTAAAGATACCTATAACTTAGTTGTGGTAGAGGAAGCATGTGCTAATGTGGAGAAGACCATTTCTCTAGTCTGTCTGTGCAAATCCATCTGGTCAGCTGGATGGACCTTTTTAGTGTCAAAAACAATAGTTGACGTCTTGTAGTCAGTGATATCTTTGGGGTGAGTCACTTGTGCTTGCAGGAATTCCATATGCATTCTTCCTTTCTTTGTATCAAAGGCTGACAATAGTTTGTGTTTTGCTGTGGAGGTTTTCTTCCAGAACTGGGAGTAGGTGCTATTAGTCAACATCTGGTTCTTCGTTTTAATCATATCATATTTTTGTGTGATTCTGGTATAGAAACCAATCTACAGTCTTTGCCAGATATGAAAGGTGCATAACTCTTTGAATTTCTTCATTTATTCTTGGCTCAGTTCTTCCACTAAGCATGCTCACAACTGGATGATAAAACAATTCAATGAGTTGTTTAAAAGTGAACTCGGTGGATTTTCTCCTGAGCATCAACGTCCATAATGTGACTGCTTGAGGTTTTCCTTCCTTGTTCATCTTCTGCATTGAGAAAGAGAACCTATCTGACTGAAAAAAGATGAACATGTAAGCTAGGATGGATGAGTACTAGAACATGCCCTCTGTGGTGAATTATGAAAACTGCTCGTGAATGTTCTCCGCCAGGAAAGTGCTGTAGTCGAACTGAGTGGTGGATTTTTCCTCGGTAGAGAAAATGGATAGAAAACCAAATATAGGCTCATCCACCCATGCGTCTGAAAAATAACCAAGTAGAAAACAGAGTGATGAAATAAATTGGTTGCCCTTTTTTGAGAATAGGGAGGAAGGATTGGGGGGATTTGATTTGGGGAACTCAGCATCCTGTGGGAAGAAAAGTTCAAATATCTGGGCTCTTTGAGGAAAAGATAATTTCTGGTATAATTTTGTTATGATTTCAATATTGAAAGGGGAGGAAGATTCATTTATGGGTATCTGCATCATATGATGAATTGCCTCTAGTGTGATGAAGAACAAAGTTTCTCCTGATGACGAGACTATGGATGTCTGGTCAGGAAGGTAATGAGCCTGACATTTGAGGGAAAATTCAGGGAAATGATGGACCTGGGGGAAACAATATAAAGGAAGATTGGACTCCCAGAGCCCGATTTCATCAATCTGATCTAAGAAAGTGTCTTTGATCTGCAACTGCAAATACGTGAAGTCAAGTTCGCACCTTGTGTCTGATATCAGATGATCTTTGTCGACCAATGGGATCTTGTCGAGGTCGACAGGAGGTGGGAGGAAAGGATTTTCCCTGGATTTTGCTTTCTTGGATTTTGGCACCATTGTTGTGAAGAGTACCTACAATTTCAAACAAAATGTTAGTGGTAATGGTTGTGGCTAGATGAGGCATTGCAGAGGCGGAGGAAAATGAATCTCTTGATACGTAGGGAATGTGAATGGAATGGGAGATGAACAAAACGGGGTTGAATTTGAGTGGACGAGTATCCATTTGGGAGAACAAGGACAGGTCAGATGAAAAATGGGTATGTGGCCAGTCATAAATGGACAACAAATCGTTTAGAGCATGAGAGTACAGGATGAAGAACGTCTGAAGTGTACCTCTAGTCGACGTGTGCACTGGTGATTGGAAGGTGAACCAGAAAGATATGACCTATAACAGTTAGATGGATGGGACAATCTGACGGGGTCATGATGTGGAACTTGTAGAGGGTGGTGGTGAATTGTAACACTGATAGGCAATAAATGTTTGGAGAGGGGGAATTTGGACGCAATGAGGTGACGCCACGTTGCGATGGGGCCCACCTGGATTTGTTTCATTCCAGACCCCCCCCTTCAATTAAAGGCAGAACAGTCGGGGGGGGATCTGGGATTCCTTGTTGATTGCTAATCTGTTTGAATTCAGATCAGCCATTGATCTGGGTGCATTGTTTAACATCATGTTGGGACCCCCCCC